>WHPZ01590827.1:0-42649 GCA_016617965.1 Macrosiphum rosae
AACATCGCCATCATTATACGTCAACAATTTTGAAGGTATATGTATAAGATAATAGGTATATTATATGATTTCATGACTTATATACATATAATAAAACAACAGTACAAAACGCAAATCGTGATCGCTGCACACGAACACATGTTAAGCTCCGAACAAAAATGTCAGCTCCTCCGGTGGCTACATAGACGGCTACCGTTTGCAGCGAAATTCGATAACGCTGAAGTGGAATCGCGCGCTCTCTGAAAACACTGCGACGTAGAAAACCATCAATGCGCTTCAGAGTGTAAAAAAATGCGCGCGTGTAACACACACACACACACACACACACACATATAATATATCGTAAATGAAAACCGACACCGAGATATTTTTCGAAATCATAATGCTATTCAGACTTTCATTCCGTAGAAAAAAAAAAGTAATAAGTTTTTTATTCTTATTATCTATAATAATAATATATTATATGATATTATTTTATATTTTAATGAACAGTTTAAATTTAACAGACCGTTTGACATGATATTGTGTACCTACGTCAATGGTTCGCATTCATGTATTATAATATTATACACACGAAGCCATATAGAATCATGAAATAGTGCGTCGATATTATATATAGGTACCACGTGTAACTATACTATTATTATGAACGTACAATAGTTAAAAATCGGTACTCGTATATGATAAGTAGGTATAAACAAAGAAGGGCGTTAACAAGTCAAAAAGTTTTAGATAAAAAAAAAGTTATTTTTTTGAAACTGGCAATAACACTACTGCTAGTTAGTATTAAATATGAATTGTCTAATCAATTTAAGAACTAGTTTAAGTAACTGAGTTTTTTACAGTTGGCTTAAAAATATTCCATCAAGTTTACATAAAAAATTATTTTGAATTTTTTCGCTGGTTTTATTGTTATACATTACCTACTGTTCGTATACGGTATATATTATATAGTTTTAATTAAAAATAATCTAATACTATAATTTCTGTTGTTTTTTAATAAATAATATTAAAGGTAGGTACCTGCTACTGAATTAAAAATTGATTCACTTTATTGTACCTATACGAAAAACGATTCTGAACGGAGACGTTGCACGTTGTGTCAGCCTAGTATACTTGTATAAATAATCTAATTTAATAGTTAAAAAAAATCTAATAAAAAATCGAAAAATATCTCATGGCTATAATTAATAGCGTAACTTTCCAGTGAACTTTTTCTTTTTAATAACGGTAGTAAAACTTGTTGGGAACCTACTATTAATATTTCTCATGTTAGCTATGAAAAGAAAAACTTTTATGATTTTCTAACTAAAAAAAAGTACAAAATTTGATATTAATAGCTCACAAAAAGTTTAAATTTTTTAAATTTTTTAACATTTATAGAAAATTCTAATATTTTGGTAAAAATTTCAAGTGTCAAGGGTTATTAATTGTTGTTAATTTTTGAGATACCTACATCATAGATACCCACATCATTGTAAAATCAATACATTCTTTGGTTCCCTTCAGAATCTAAAATATATTCATTTTAATAAGTATGTTTTAATTTTAATAGATTTTATCTATTTAAATAAACTGTCAATTAGGAGTAATAAAATATATCACTCATACTTTTAACAGTTTTAACTAGTAATTGGTATCTAAATAGTGTCTAAAGATTGTCAGCTATTATAAAAAAATAAAACATCAAGTTTAAGTATTTACCATCTAGTCCCATAATCATCAAAGACCCCACCAAATATTTCCTGGGGCACCAAAATACGTAGTACCGTCACTGGCTATAACTGCTTAACGAAGACGTTGTTCTAAATGTTTATCAGAAAGTATAGCTCGGTACCTATTCAGCTTTTAACTCTCATATGAGTAAATGCCATTTCACACTATCATCAGGTTAATACGAAATGTTTATTTAATAACTGTATCTACTAAATGATAATTAATGTATAAGAATAATTAATAAATGCTAACAATGTGGATCGACTTAGAAATCGTCCAAGATCGACCGTTTGGCCACTATAATATAGGTAGTATATTATAATATAGATACACCTTATGAGCATTTTCAAATATAAATATTTTACATACTCGTACATCACTTAAAAATTAAAATATCGTAAAAACCAACGAGAAAACACTGATATTGTTTTGCATAAAAGTTTTATGATAGGTCAATTCACTCTAATATCAAAACTGACAGCACTGAGCACACTATTGAAACTGGTGAATGAAAATTTACTATGTTGTAAGCAGTGTTGGGAAAAGATAACCAAAAATCATCTGGATAAGATAACAGGTAATTCATTCAAAATTTATCTAGATAAGATAAAATATAACATAATTTTTTTTATCCAGGTAAAGATAAAAATATACATACATTTATCTACATAAAAAAATAGATAATTTGTTTTTAAATTATATTGTAAATAATGTAATTTATTAGTAATTACTTATAAAGTGATTTTTATTAATTGATAAATCCTTAATGTCATTTCTCAACTAAAATAATAAACAATTTAATTTTTGATACAACTTCAATAAAAATAAAATAAAAAAATAAAACTGACAATATTTCAGTAAACATAAATTTTTTGAACTATAATATTATTGGAATTTGGAATCACTACTTGGTTCTCGTAAATTATTGGCTACTTCAGTATTTAAAAATATTCTTATTATTATATTATTTATCTAGATAAATTACCACAGATGACCTTTACATTTATCTAGATGAGATAATTAGATGATTTAATTATTTTTATCTAGATAAGATAATTATTAAAGAAATAATTTTATCTAGATAATTCCCAACACTGTTTGTAGGGGCCTAAGACGGAGACAACACATACGGGTACAAGGTCGCTATGAAAATAATGCACAAAACTGATTTGGTTTATGATTTTGAAGTTATAATAAACGAAACAAAAAATTATTTTTTTAAATTTTTCTTCGCAAATCGGAGACGATTTCAATTTCAGGGGTGTCATTTGGGGTAGGAGCTGGACATGGTGCTGGGCATACAATTATGAATTAGATACCTACCAATTATATGGCATATAATTTTTTAATTTTATATATTATCGTAGCAGGTAAGTAAAAACTATATTGTGTTAATAATTTATGTTTTACTAACCCCATTATACCGGCGATAAAAATGTACAAGTATAACCAGTAGGGAAAACCTCAATATTTTGTTTGTTTTAAAGGCCAGTAACAATTTTAACTTCATTTCGAAACCTTAAACTATATATACGCTGTTGACGCGTGCTATTATATTATTATATTGTACTATTTTATTATTATTATTTTATATTAAGAGTCGATAATTTGTATCAGTATCGTTCGGTATTGATAAAGACGATACGCGGGCCGATCCCGATAACACATTATTATAGACTTATATTATACTGTGTGACTATTGAGTCAGTCACGTACGATCGATGTAATCGGCACCGTCTCGCGTCGTCGTAATAAATAACCATAAATAAAGATGTATATATTTTTGCGTTCGAAATAAGGTGCGTTACAATATATTGATTAAACTAATTATTCCTATCCGAGAACCAAAAACAAAGAAAAAGCGTTACAGTCCACAACATACGCCACTGATTACAATACGCGCAATATTATGCACATTATGAGTGGATACCAAATGAAAAAATAGTTTCCATTTCATAGGTTATAACTACCTAATCGCGTTTAGAAGTCAGAGGGAATGATATTCATTGCAGAAACAATAACGGAGACGACTTCCGATAGGGAATGTTCGAGGTCATGTACAGCTAATTTTCATGTAATTTATAATGTTTATGTGTACACATTCCGGATAATCGCCAGGTGCGTTTAACATAATATAATATACTATTTACATTGTTATAATATAAGCTAATCTAAAACCAAATCCCTTCCAACCCTTTTGCATCGCCATGATGGACGACGAGCTTTTGAATAAATCCTGTGACGCTTATGCCAATATATTTTAGACATTCAGTATTTCAATGTACCTACTACCTATAAATAAATATATACCTAAAACGAATATCATCTTTTAATATGCAAGCCAGCAACATTGTTTGTATACAGAAATCATTTCGATGCATTCCCGGTTTTGATACATTTAATTCTAATACATACATAATATAAAATAATAATACAGTAAAACTTTCGTATTATACGAAGTCTCATACGATCAACTAAAAAAATTGTATCATAGAGAATTTCGTAAATAGAACTAGGAGATAGATATAGATCAAGGAAAATCGATGAATCATAAATAATATGATTATGTTAATCAAGTATCCATGACAACGACAAAGTCTAGTTTACCGAGTTTGAAAAATATAATATTTGTACCCATCCCAAAAATATTTTATGTTAAAAAGATTGAAGTTTAACTCAATTACATTTTTAACACATTAATCCAGGGTTTGCAAACTTTATATTTTACCAAAAGCGATCGAAAGTTGTAAAAGTAATTATAACGGAAGGCGATAATCAAAAATAATTATATACCACAAAATAAAACATAACGATCGACAAAATATATTATAATATATCATTAAACAAAAAATATCGCAAAACCCAAATGATGAAAGAAATATAACGCAAAGCAAAAAATATCCATTTATTTAATTATATTAGTTACCCTAGTTACCTTGGTTACCTATATTGGTTTCGTAGAAATATTTATTTCAAGTATACGACGGATATTGGAATTGATTATACTATATTCCGTATCCGGGCCATTGCGGGCAGCATTAGTTATTATTAATACATTTAATAGGTATTAACACTATTCTAAATAACGATAAACACAAAAGTTGAATAACGTTTTAATTCTGAATAACGATAAGCACAAAACTTGTACAACGTTTTAATTGTAAATTACATAAAACGGAATTTTTTTCAAATGCAAGCCTTGCATTAATCTTTATAATATTGCACATTTATTTGTACTCAGTTCTGGGTTTACATTTGTAAATACTTATGCCTAATAAATTCGTGAACTTAAAGATCACGAATTAATTTTCTTTTTTTTTGAACATAAATAATGTTATTATGGCTTTAATATAAAAGCTATAGGTATCTTGACCGTGACTTTTTTTTAAATTTATTAATGACTTTAATTAATATTTTTGTAGTAAATTGTTTTAAATTATTTCCTACCATTATAATATATTGAAATGAACCGTTTCCCGTTATTAACGCCCTTCGATTTATCCCATCTTAACCTCCATGAAAGATCTTTAACACAATAATTTTGATGGTTTTGACCAAATACGAAATACGAGTCAAAATTATATTCAATCACAAACTATTTTATTTTTGTAACCAATAACAACCTTATAGTAAACAAAAAATATATTATTTGTTTGTGTTCTATGAAAAAATCCTTAGATTTGCTGCAATAAAAACAAAAATTAAGCGTCACTTATTGAGATAAAATATAGCCTATAAATCCTTGGAACAGTGTACCTTTCTGTTGGTAAATTTTTTTTTTTTAAAGTTTTAAGTATTTTCAGAGATTACCCTGAACAAACAAACAAACATACAATTTTTCTTCTTTATAATATTGATAAAGTATAGACAACACGCATGCCGGCGAGACGACTTCTTATAGCAGACGTTCTGATGAAAAAAAGCATCCGTATAGTCTTAGCCCCTCGTGAGCTTTTAAGATTTTGTCGGCCGTGGGCTTGACACGTTTGCGAATATTTTGCAAATGACAATACGCCGAGAACCCCCCAAGTGTACAAATCGTTTATTGAGTCGTACTGGACGACTCGACGTGGGAGATACTCGATACTATTTATCGACGAAGAATATTCAGTAAACGAACCCGAGTGTTTACCGCAGGTGTATTATATTATGCACCCGCAGAGGCAGCGGCGGTGGCGATGCTGCAGCATAATATTAATAATATAATAATATAACACCGGGTAATAGGTATATTATATTATTATATAACGCACATAGATACCGACTTTCCGATATATATATATATATAATTACGGCTGCGGTGGCGGCGCCTTGCAGAGCGTACGGGTGAGTGAAAATCACGCGAAAAAAATTTTGCGTTGAGGTGTGGGGGGGAGAGGGTGCGATTTTCGACGTGGGAGCAGACGGCTTCGTGCGCATAATACTGAACAATATTATTGCGATATTATAATATATTATTATTATTAAAACTCGACGGCGCCGTAATAATAATATCGCATATACCTACGACGCGTTGGCCGTCCGCGAGTAGCCGGTCGGTGTGTGTCCCTTCAGGCGTCCAATTACGCATATACCTCGGTATAATGTTATATTGTGCTAAACAATAGTAGGTACAATATATATGTATGTATATATTCTGTGCCCGTACCTCATCCCCGTCGTACCTTGCATAATGCGACGTTACGATACACTCCGCCAAGTCGATTATTCGCGTCGATTATAATATTACCATTATCATTGTGATGCGATTCGCGGGGGTGCGCGGTCGTGCATTATAGACTATATTAGTACCTACCTATACATATAACATAATATTCTATAGAGTAGCGGATACCTATAATACTGCTTCGCTGGCAATACGGGATGGCTAGCTTGTGGTCAGGGTTGGTGGAAATACGAATGTAATATGTATTTTATAGTACAATTATATTATATTATATATAATTATATTATAATACTACTATAAAGGATTCGGAATTCGAGGCAATTATATATTATTATAAATGATAAAAATAAAGCAATAGAATAAGAATAAATACAAAAAATGAGTTTCATATTATGAACAAAAAAACAATTACGGTATGATATATTATTGATAGTTTCAAATTAAAATATTGTTGGAATAAATTGTGACTAAAATAATGTATTAAGTTATCATGCTTTTATATACCGATTGAACATTGAAGTTATTTTATGTTGAAAAAAAAAATATATGTACCTACTTACAACCATATATTTTGACAAACTGTCTTCAGAAAGAACGTACATGGTTCGGACTTCAAATATTCTTATCCCCACATCGAAAATTACCATTCAACATACATAAAAGTTATCGGTGGCACTGTGGCAGTATATCAGACATAAATAATTCCAAATAACATTTTCATTATCTCTTATCACTTTGTACCGTAAATATATGCAAAACTATTGTAATAAATATTGTAAATCTAACACAAAATATAAAAGAGAAGGAAAAAACAAAAGAGGTTTATTCGTATTATTTCATAGAAATGAAATGGAACACGTTTGTGTGTACGAATAATTATCATTCAAAGGCGCCTCAAAAAAAAAAAACTTTTGCTTTCAAATCGAAACCATAATAATTATACTATCGTTATATTGTTTTGTATACACGTTTTGTCAACCAAATTGCACAGTACATAATATAGTAACACCGTTCCATTTTTCGAATAATGAGGTGTAATTAAAGCCCATGTCCGTTTTTTGGGCCTGTGTTTTCACACCCATACGTATTTTTTCGCAAGAGTATTAAATGATTTTTTTATCAAACGTTTGTTATTGTCAAAGGTAAATATAATAAATGTCAGGTTAGCTGCTGCAGCGCTAAGTAGGTACCTAGTACCTTCGATAATATTAGAATTCAAAATATACTAAATATAATAATATTATGATATATTATATACGATGATGAATCCCTCGTGGGTTCAACACGTCCAAATAAGTTTCAAAATGTATCTTTTTTAAATACAGTGAAACCTCGGTATCTTGAACTCTGGTAACTCAAAAGATTAATATGCAATATGGTTTTCGAAATAGTCATAGTGTCTTATACGTTTAAAAAATAATCCATCATAATAATATTATCAAATATTGTAATCAAGGTCTTCGGGGAACACTCAACGCAGAAAATGACTCTGCTCAGAGCACGTCAGAGGTGTTCGTCCATGGACGTGTCGTGCAATACACCGTTCACCTATTATAATGCTTTATATTTATTATGTAGTGCGGTTACAACGAAATATTATGCTGTCATGTGTGGTAGTTTTTAATATTTTTGAGTACTATATTTTCCTCGTCACAAAAAAATATACCGGATGATTATTTTATCATTATAAACTTGTTATTTCAAAAAGTATAAATGATTTGAAAAAAATATTATATTAATATATTACCATGATATTGGACAGTACGGACATCCTAAATATTATTATAAAATATTATAATACCTCACGAGTTCGAATAAAATTAATTTCGCGTGTATGCATATGATAATATTAATACCTATGATTGGTCTGCAGCGGTCGTTAGAAAAATATTATTTCTTTCTACCTGCCAGCCACGCATTACCATAATAATAATAATATTAATAATACGTAAACTCGCGATAATATTATAATAATCGTATATCGCGGTATATAGGACGCTGATACCGTGCCCGTGGAACATGTAAGCGCGGGCTCAACACAATATTATAATAATCGCATGTAAACGCGGGGCTAATGCGTAAAGGAAGAGGAGGAGGAGGAGGAGAAGGAAGAGGACTACGACGAGGTAGGGTTGCGTACATATCGTCGCAGTGGTAGAAAGATAGTACCTATTTGCGTTTGGTTCCAACTAAAAAAGGACGCGCGAACAGAGTAGTAATAATAATAATAATAATATGTTATTCGACGACCACTGGCCTTCGGGTCTCGGGGGCAGCCATGCAGGAAAGCATGCGAATGGGTCGGAGGGTGGTGGTGGTGGAGGGGTGACCGCCGGCGTGCGTGCGTGTGATGGGTGTGGGTGGGTGCGTTGCGCGAAAGGGGGTCGCGGCGGCTATGTTAGCTGGTTTTAGGCATACATAGCCATATGGGTGCGCGCGAGCGCTCTAGTTTGTGTGTATTTAATATTATAATATTTTAATAGTATAATAATAATATTGTTATTGTTGTTATTGCGCGGACGCTCGGACGTATCCATGGCGACGAGTTTCGCTCGCGTTGTTGTGGCCGGCGGTCGTATCGCCGTCGTCCGCAGTCGTCGACGTGGCCACCGTCCGCCGCTTTGCAGTTACGTGCCATATTCGACTTTGGCCGTCGCCACCCGCTTGCCCGTCCGCTGCGCGTTCGGCCGCGTACGCCTACCCGCGGCGGCTACAGCGTCGGGGCAGTGGCGCGGGCGTGCTCGTGTGTGCGTGTGCACAAGCGGGTACCCATACGCCATTACGCAATAATAATATTATAACGTGCGTCCCGACGCTTATGCACGCACGCACGCACGGTCACTCGCGCACGTAACGACGCCGCGCTCGGTTGGCTTTGCAACAACAATGGCCCCAAACTCTCGTCGAATATATTATCATTATCATTATTATTATTATTATTATTATTATTATTATTATTATTATTATTATTATTTTAATGGATGCTATGTATTTTTATTCGCGTGCAAGCGGGTAGACCTTTGACGCCCCCGCCGAACGCGTCCGACGACAAGCGAGCACGAAACGCGCATTTATAATATTATTATATAACATTTTATAGGTTTACATAAAATGCGTAACTGTGGTATACCTAAATACAACAGATACAATTATATATCACCGTGGTTAGAGGTTAGACAAAAACCAAATTTTCCACATATTTTTTTGGGATACTATTATTACACAATATATGACTTTCAGTGGATTTGTGAGTAACTGATTAAGTGGTAATATGTTAACACAATGTTAACCCGTTATATTGATCGTTCATTAAGTCTGTCAGTCAAAATAATAATCAAAAACATATTATGAAAAAATAAAAATATTAAATAAATTTGAATTAGAATTTTAGAATATAGGCATATTATGATTAAAATTAAAATATAACTTATAAGTATTATAACTTTACAAGACAGTAATATATATTATTTATGGATTTCAGTTTAACAACATATTATTTTCTTTTTCAAATTAAACACTTTATAAGGTGTATAATATAATGTGTTCAATTTGGGCAGTTTTTATTTTCCAGTGTGGAACACTGGTATTTATATAGTTGTATGGTGCAGTTTGAATAGGTACCTGCTCAATAAGATGATTTTAATAGACTTGAATAAGGGTAATTGAAAATATACAATAATAATTTCGGGAGGGTTTAAGGAATTGGGGCTTAGGCTGTATACTGAAGCACATATACTATATATATTTTTTTGGTTTTGGACCAATTAGTGGAGGTTAGTTTATGTACTTCCGACTTTTGGTTACTGTTTTTAATGTTTCTACACTGATGAGTTTAGATATAGCTTCTTTAAAAAAATTATTTTTATATTTTTTATTATTTAACAAGTCTTAAAATCAAAATTATTTAAAAAACCAAAGTATTATTTTCAATTCTATGTATTATTATTATATATTAGGTAGTAATAACGTTAAATATTTGTCTGATACATAACTATAGTAAAAACGCCAATAAATACAAATATTTTGACAAAATTTAAATTGGACCACTAGTTATAATAATCCATACCTACTTAAAAAGATCTTCATCTTTTAGCAGTTTGCGCCAGTAAATTATTAGGTTTAGGAGGTCATTTTAAAATTTTAAATGATTTTAAACTTATCTGCCTCTCTCCTATTAACTTGCATTAATGTATGCACACAATATAAATGCCACCATAACGGAAGCTGAAGAATAAATAGTTATATATTATATAAATATATACATTTATATTCTTACAAATATTTTAAAACATTTCAAGAAAGTTTTGTAATGCCAGAGAACTAATATACCTATTTCAAGCGGTCTATATAGCAATAAGAATATTTTATAAATAAAACCACCTTCACATGACCTTTTTTATAAATGTAATATTTATAGGTATCCGCTGACCAGTGGGGTGAACTATACTGCAGTGTAGAGTAGACCTCATAATATACTTTCGGTGGCCTTCGTACGACCTGGGGGACCTACAACGACGCCCCTATTTCATAATGTATATATTAAGTATCTAATGCATATTTTAACGTGGTATACATGTCGGCATTATCCAGTCACTGCAGGGTTTTAGGATATCCGTAAGCATGCGTAGATAAGGTTACTGATTTCGTTTTGAATTTTTGAATTTCCTACACATTATATACTTACATAACGTATTGGAAATAACCATAGGACTTCCGGATTAAGCTCTATTTGACTATATAATATGTACCTAATGGATAATTGGTAGGTAGGTACCTAATTGTAAACAACAAAACATTGTAGCTGCAGGTATCTATTTCTATACTAGCTTATACTTTACATATATCTACAATTTTAGCAGCTCTACCCGCCTACCCTACTATAATTTATTGATATTACGAGTATATGATAAGTATAATATAATTATGATGGCGATTGACCGTATATTGTAATTAATTAATTCACAAACGTTCTCAAATATAGTACTCGTATTCCTATAAATTGTTGTATCACATTATGATATGTAATAATAACTACGGGGATTAATATTAAATAATATTAGCCACGATTAATCGAACCAAGAGTTTTCGCTCTTTATTGTGTTAAAATAGGTGTATACCTATTGATGCCTATATTCTGTATGACTGTAAATAGTGTATATATATATATGTTACAGTTAAAGTCCGAAATTCGTCAAAACTAGTTATAACCATGGTCAATACTAGAATTAACCAGGACCCTCAATGTTGGAGCTAGTTTTAACTTACTATTTTGATTATAGAACTACCTAGTTGTGTCTGAAATATAATGGTGAAAACTAAAACTATCTAATGAAAATTGATTTCCAGAATTTTCTCGAAAATTAATTTCACTCATGGTTAGTATCAAAAATGC
Source organism: Macrosiphum rosae (assembly GCA_016617965.1). Lineage (NCBI taxonomy): Eukaryota > Metazoa > Arthropoda > Insecta > Hemiptera > Aphididae > Macrosiphum > Macrosiphum rosae. Next base: position 11,775 of record WHPZ01590827.1, read on the forward strand.
TGTTAAATATTACTGAAGAACTTTTCATCGAAGAAAAATTCAAACAATGAACAGTTAATATGTAATAACATTAACGCACAACCTTCTGTACGCACAGCCACGCGAACTGAACTGAACATTTCAGTAAAAACCAGCTTTTTCATTTAGACATTTAAACTTGAAGTTAACTCTAGTTTTAATTAGTTAAAATCAGTTTTAACGAAAGGTGGTTGTGAATCCTAGTTTTGAAGGATTTCGGGTTTTAACTGTAAAATATTATAATAATATATTATATTGCAAGACTTGTGTCAAATTCTTGGTTTACGCAGCGGACTTATACAAAACGTCGATTACTCATGAATTCGAATACTATTAAACAGGAACTCGATGACAAAATCGAACACGGCCGGATATTTTTATCTCCGACATCCTTAGCAATATACATTATATACACTCGGTAGTAGGTATATTCGCCAATTTCTCAAACGCGTTTAGTTTTAATATAAATATACGACGCATGCAGAGTTTAAGCGACATACGATATCACGTTCTATACATATAATATTATTATTATTATTATTATTATTATATCGTTACACGCCGAAGAGAATAAAATATATATTTCGTAAATAGTATACACAGTAGAATGAAAATTTAAAAAAAATTGTATGCCGTAGCACACACGCATTATAATATATTATAATAATAATATGGCGGGTGCACAACACGCTACGCGCTGATGACGATGATGACGACGATGGTGACGATGTTCGTTCGCTGGTGCTGTAATCGATTATTTTTTGGTTTTCGGAATGGTCGTCCGGACATTTAATATCTTGTCGACGATTATTTTGTTTGTGCGCGTGATTTCTCTGTTACCCATTCTGCGATTAATTAAAGACGACGCCTCGTGACAGCGGTCAGTGGTCCGCTTGGCCATGGCAGCCGCCGACGTCCGATTGTTTTCTTCCGGCGCCGCGTACGCGTCTTTGATCTGTTGTGCCCTCTGTTGCCGGCTGGGCGACGCCCAGCGGTCATCTGACAGTCCTTCCACCGGGTTTCCATTCTCAGCGGAGTGCAACCCCCGCAACCGAGCTAGCGCTTTTTTGCGACCAAGCGCCGGATTTCTCTTTTTTCGGCCTTTGACGGCTGTCGTAACCGCCGTAAACCGTCTACCGGTGATGATCTCTTCAGATCCCAGCAGCCAAGAACTCGCCAGTGAACTATCGTCACAGTCCCTGTCACCGTCGGTGCAGAAACTTTGAACAGAGTCCGTGGCGTCTTTGATCTGTTGTTCCCTCTGTTGCCGACTGGACGCGGCCGAAGCATTTGCGAAATATTCACCGGAATCGACGACAGGTGTCGGATGCGGTGGTGGTGGCAGAAACGACGACGACAGTCCTTCCACCGGGTTTCTATTCTCAGTGGAGTGCGACCCCCTCAACCGAGTTATCGCTTTTTTTCGACCAAGCGCCGGGTTTCTCTTTTTCCGGCCTTTGACGGCTGTCGTAACCACCTTTACTCGTTTGTTCGGCGACGGACGACTTCGTCTACCGGTAATGATCTCGTCAGTGCCCAGAAGCCAAGAACTCATCAAAGAACTATCGTCGCAGTCTCCGTCACCGTCGGTGCATAAACTTTGCCCCGAGTCTTTGACGTCGTACCGATTGAACCCCGAATCGTTCTCGACAGTCGGACGATCGGTCGACAGCGGCCGATCCTCGTCACTGGACAGCTTCGGCATTTTGTTTTCTATTTCCGGCTGTTCTTCGATTTTGAGACCATCGCCGTCGTCAATAAACCTGAGCGATTCCTCGGCATACCGGTCTACTACTTTCAACGTCTCTACAGAAATCGGGTCACCACCGCTGCCATACGTCGATGCGATGAAACTCGTACCTTTTTGCGAACCGCTGTCATTGCAGGATTTCGGACTGTTGGATGATTCATTAACCTTCGATGACGAAGATTCGATTATAGCACTTATCCTCTCTGATTTCATGATAAAACGAGAAAAACACACGCATAAACGAATAAACGACGAAACAAATATGAATGTTAAGTTTAGGTAGGTATATTAAAAAGCAATTATTCTAATTAATAAAAAATAAAATGCAATATTTAAATAATAGGTCTTAGTCGAACGAAAAAGTCCACATATTCACCTATATTTGAGCATATAACTTCAGTTTAACTAACACACATAATATGACTATATGTGTGTTATTAATCACTATCAATTGTATTCATTTTTAATTAAGCCAACATGATATTATTTTTCAATTAAATAGTTAACAGTATAAAATATATAAACAATAAATACTATTATGATTCCCACTAGGGGTATTACTGGTAGATTTCGAATATTGACAAATTTATTATATTTTATAAGATGATATTCATATAAATAATATACCTATTACACATATTTAATTAGTGCGATCTACAATACGTTAATACCAATTCCCTGTGGTTTCCAACCAAATCGTTCATTCTTATTATTGTGGCTGTCTTGCTGTACATGTGAACAGGTTTCACATGTTATGCGTTAGTCTTTTGTCTTGAGGAATAAAAAAAAATCATAAATAATGGATTACACCGTCATCCGATATCATATTACCGAAGAGCAATTTATTTTTTGTTATTCTTCGAACCGCTGCCCATTCAAGAAGTCAACATACACCTGGACCTGGAAGGGACGGTCCGATCGCCAGGCGTGTATATTATACGTGTACGCATAACGACATTACATTGTTTCGTAACACAGTTAAATATACTGCAGGAGTACTATTTAAATAATGTGAGACTTAATAAGCGGCAGACAGTCAATATTCAATAGGTATGGTCATCTTGACAATAGGAGCATCTGGTTCTGGATATAATATATAATAACGGCTTCTATTTTTTTCTCATATTCATGTTTATATGTACATATGTGTGTATAATATAATGACCAAGTGTCTCATTAGAGGTTGACCATGATGTGAAACATCATGTGACGTATATTTCCGGGGAAAAACAAACCTAGTTTGTTAGTCAAATCGTTGGACTGTGTATACTGTACAGGTATAAGTCGTTTAATAAGAAAGCGTCAAAAATGATTTATACGAAGGGTAAATAGTTTATAAGTCAAAAGAAGTATGTTTTAAAAAAAAACATTTTACAATTGATGCAAAATATTCAATTCATATTATATAAAATCGTTTTTTAGTTCTAAATGTCATCATATTATCATACATAGGTACTGCCATTATTGCTGTCAAGTATCAATATTGTATTTCTAGTAACGTTTATTTTATTCAAAAATAACGACATTAATTTAATAAATATTACAAACGTATGTATTAGGATTTTAATAGTAAAAAATATTTAAATTTATTCAGTTGATAAGGTAAAATTGTTAAAATTATAAATGCTGAATGCAAAAACAATTTTATAGACTTTATAATACCGAGAAATAACGTGTTAAAATATAATAACGGATTGCTCTATTTATTAAATATAATATTTTTTTTTTTTAATTACATTAAATTATAAACTCATTCATCTAGGATTAAAAAAAAAAAAGATAAACAATATTGTACTTTGATAATTATTCGACACAACAAATAAAATTAGTGTGGTATATTGGCGAAGAAAAGATTCTCCACCTAATATATTTTAACCTAATCTATGTAAATAACATTTTAGAAACTTGAGCTTTAACCTGATCGTCAACTAATATTTACATAGAAATATATAATATAAGTATCATGTTGGTGCGTTAAATGAAAGTGCGTGTCGTAGGCTTTGATTTTATTAAATTCAAAAAAGTCGGTATATGTTTTCATGAAGGAATCGAAAAGTTTTTATACATATACTAATTTGCATCAAATGTGCGTGAATGTTTTAGCAACCTACCTACAGTGAACATTTATAAATCATTTAGGTATATATTTAAGTATATATTTTTGTATGATTATATTACAATATATATTTGAATAAAGTCTATCATTATAAGTTTACTGTTTTACCCGTAAGCATGTACAGATATTATTTTAATTTATAGCCAGAAGGTACGGTATTGAAAATATTCATCACAGCACAATACCATTAATTTAAAATTAAAATTTTTATGTAAAATCAATCGACGATAAGAGGAGCAAAATATTTAAATTTAATGTTTGAAAAGAAAAACGGAAAATTAAAAAAAAAGAACAATTAATTACTTGCAATGACAAAAGTATAGTTCAAATGTATCAGATTTATTTATTCTAAATGGGCTACTATAAATCAAATTAATTGAGAAGCTTGTAAGTACCCACAAATATAAAATATGTTTGGTATCCTATATGTATAAACTATAAGAATAAAGATACAGTTTTGAGGAATCAATTTAACAATTTCGTTGAAAAAATACATTAATTGTTTGTGTATCAAACATTTATACCAGTTCATAAGATATTAAAACAAATAATTTCATAGTTCATAGGTAACTATAGTAGGTATGCGCGTTTTGTAGTATTGTAGTCAATGTACCTAGGTACCTATAACTATATTGGCTATAATAATATCTTGAGTGAGATGTTCGGAGAGAGAGAGAGAGAGAGAGAGAGAGAGAGAGAGACAGAGAGACAGAGAGACAGAGGATAGTGAGTTTTCAGTTATATTAGTTTTGTATCGTGGAAGATGATTTTTTTTTGTAATGATAAATTAATTAATTTTTTATAACTAAATTATTACCTATACGAGTGCACAGTCATATCATTTTCTAATGTATTCATACTTTTTTATGGTAGGTATGTAAAAATGTGATAATTTTATACAAATAATTTTACCGAGGATATATAAAAAACAAATAAGTATATAAGCAGATTATATGAACAAAACAGTAATTAAAATTAAAAAGGATCTCTCATTGATAAAAAAAATACATAATTATGTTGTATAAAAGCGGTAGGTATATATGTATTATATGTTAAGTAGAAATAATCAAAATTATACTAACTAAGTGTTAATTCGTTATTCAAGCCGTAGGTATTTTGTATTATGATGTATAAGGTTAAAATGTTTCATAAATAGTAAGTACACGTCCGGTATTAGAACGATAGGGGAAATATAAGGTTCTAAAAAAAAAGCAAATACCGTTTTATTGTTGTCCGGTAGAAAAAAAAATTAAAAAACACCGTTTCGAAACAATTAGGCAACAATTAGTAATTATTTTAATTCCCCGTAATAACAACCGTCTTAAAATAATTCATGAACTCGACTTCTTGTTCGTCAGGTCTAACAGAGTGATTATATTGTACGTAAATATATCCGTCGGTGGAGGTATGTGTTTTTTTTCAGAGATCATATTTTTCTTTCATACACTGTTCCGGCTCAAAACGTTTAATACGAAAACTCCAACAGATGGGTATCATTGCATTCGTAGTGGACATTTACATAATAAAATATTTGTTCTTTGTTCAAAAAAAACGCACGGGTAGTTATAGAAGTACGCCCGGTATAAAAAAAAACTCAAAAAACAATGCGAGGTACATAAATACTATGGAGTTTAGGTACGCACAGCACTCGTTCATTAAATAATTCCGAATGCAGAAGAAAAAAAAAGTAACGAAACACGGTATAATAATGTATTATTATTTTTATTAGTTTATTCGCGATGGACATACCGTGTATATATTCTTTCGAGTATAAGGTTTTTTTCCTCCTCCTCGAGTAGGATGGTGGTTCGGAAGTTTAGAAAGGCAAAAAAAAAATCAACGGCTTCGTCCACCTGCACTTCCTGTACAAAATAATCTCTTCCGAATGACTTCTGGTATTGTTTTTTTCCCCCTCGTCGTGTTCGTGCCCGTTGCCAAATGCAGCCGGTCCCCGCCGAGTCAGGCGAAATCTAAAAACGCGTGTTAAACCGAATTCGTGTCGACGGCTAATTAACAAACACACACACGATACTCCAACATAACATGAGTTACTATTATATTAAATATATACATTCATATGTATACATATTATTTGGCGACAATTTGGCTTTCGCACCTACACTCACATACATGAACACTCTGACAGCCGCAAGCCAACAGCCAACAGGTTCTTGGTTGATTATTATTATTAATTTTTCTTACCCTCGCAAATTACTATAATCATCTTCAACCACGACATCTTGTCCAACTTGTTTAACTATTTGTGTTTAGGTAAATGCGTGATTGCAAGGTATATAATTGACAAATGAAAAAAAATATACATAATATATATTAAACATACAATACACTATATTATTACAATGTAAACGGGTGTATCCATTAATACTGAATAATACTGTAGGTACCTATAATATTATTATAATGTAAAATATTAAATGTTTTAAAGAAAAAATTACAAACATTCTCTCGATAAAATGTATGCGAAATCGGCTATTATTACCTATACTATGCAGCCGCAGAAGATAACTAACCACTTTTTAATTTTTATACATATAGAAATAATAACAAAAATATTATGTTAGATGTATCTCGAGAGTTACCTAGTTCATAAAAAAAATAACTCTTAACTGGCGCAAGTAACTAATTAATGTTTTACATGAAATACCTTTTCAAAATTCGTAAGTACAAAAAATGTAGGTCTTTTATAAAATTATATTATAGCACGTTACATAATATTATATGTATCTAGTACACAATATATATTTTAAAAAGTTTGACCTAATGAAGTGGCATAACAAATCATGTTGTTATTGTATTTCACGAATTGTACAAATTCTAATGATTATAATATTAATATATAGAATTTATTATATTATTGTTATAAAATGAATTACATAATATTTTAGTATCAACGGATTGTCAACCTTTTGTTGCATCTGCTTTTAAAAATTAAAACAGTTAGCTGTGTATGTATGGTGTGCGCTTTCAAATACTCATTGAATACAGGTAAATACGTTGTAATGTTATAGTTACTAATGTTTGTTTTAACAAGTTTTTTATGACCCCTCATGGATGTGTACATTGTAGAGAATCACTATCATGTATATTAATTATTAATCGAACAAATCGTACCCATTCACGAATGATTGTCAAAGCCCACTGAAGACTTACAAAAATGTAAATGGGCATGATCGAGTGAAATGTACAAAATGAGACCGGTAGTTGTGGTCATGGGCTTAAAAAGTATTGATTATAATATTATACTATTACTTAGACCACTTTCTATTTTGTTTTTTTTTTTTTTTCAAACAATTTAATTTTGGTTAACAAGCAGCAAGTCCGCGTTCCCTGAGGAGAAAATCGCAGCCGCGTGTACGGGTCAAACAGAAATAATTCGATTTCGTGAAATAATTAAATCTCATGTTAGACTTCTCACGTTCTGTTATTCGCTTCTTTTGTACCTGCAGAGGCTGTACCGTTCACGGACGTGTGCGCCCAACAGCGTAACAAAGTAGTCGACCGGCAATGAAGCATCCCAACGTAATACCTATATCGTGTTACAAATACTCGGCGAATAATAATTGAACCACTATGCGTACGTATGCGAATATTAACATATTTTCGATAGGCCTATGCTGAATTCAATCACACACCGTAACTGGTCGCCTTGCACGCTAAATAATACAATAATATATACATATTTGTCGGAATATTAAGATAAATGGACATATTTTATATTGAATCGAAATATGAAATAAAACGGTGTATCTCAAGTTTTTTTTTCTATAAGAATTATTATTCTTCCACCGTCTAATGGCCATGCAATAAGTGTATTGTGCTGTATAGACTTCGGCTTCAACCGTGTTGAATACTGCGTTTATAGGTACATTTTTGTGTATCTAGAGCTACATGTTATGCTATACGCACATTCCCCTTGCATAATATTGTATAATTTATAAATAACTATAATTTTTATCGGGATTTTATTTTATAATTTTTTGTGTTAGTTTATAAAAGAAACCATTGATACAGCTATATTATAATAGACACAGTATTGTTTATACGAATGTGATGGTCGTTCTAAAACATAATTTTCTTACATAATTTAATACTACGACCAACTACATCGTCACATATACGGTATACCAACCTTAATTTTTATTTGTTAACGAAAATATTTTAAAAAAGTTGGTACTGTTTTTATTATCAAAAGGATACGAGGGAAGAGTTTGAGACACTTTTTTTTGTACATTTTGGATCTCAATCTTCAATTATTTTTTATAAGAACAGGTGTCATATTTAAACTATATGAAGTATAAATTTATAATATTCAAAAATAGTTAACATTAAACATTTTATGACACTATAGAGCGAATAATAAACTAAAGATTAACTTAAAACATAAAATAATTCTATATAGGTTATGTATTATGTTAGTTATGCTAGAATCCAAAATTATTATTCTCCTAAAATAGTTGTAAAAGTAATTTAATAGTTCATACAATCTTAATTTATATAATGTAATATTACATCATTGTTATGCATATTAATAAAAATGTTTGTTGTGTTGCCTTTAAGTTTATTAAGTATAGGTACCTATATCACTTTTTAGTTTTTATATGAAAAAATTTCAAGAAAACATCAATCTACCATCCACGCGCTTTTCATTTAACACAATTCAAATAATCTAGTATCATATAGGTTACTGAAAACGCGTGTTGAATAGTTTATAGGTATAGTTTTTCCATGAATCAAATCACTTTCATGAGACTAATATACAGGTGTAGGTATACATCATTTATTTTGATGTAATAGTATCCGACTAAAAGCTATTAAAAAAAAAAAAAAAAATAGTTCCAAAGCTTATAGCTAAGTACTTTGTGCAGTCCAAGTACGATAGCTATTCACATATATTACAAGTCCTAGAATATTTAACTTTTGACTATATATTTCTACTAAGGGCAGATGTTTATAGATGTTACTCGTGAAATAAAGAGGAAAAAAAAGTATTATTTTTTTGCCTATATATAATAATATAGCTGAATAATATTGTACATACAATGTTATACGTTCTGAAATGAGTGTACATTTAATCTGTACACCTACTGGCTAGTCACTAATTGTTACAAAGGCCAAAATCGAAAAAAATCCGAACAATTATTAACAATTTAACTACGTTATTGCTGAGTTATGACATAATATTTTTTTTTCAAAAACTCGGTATGGATGTTATACTCAAATATTGACATAAAATGAGTCTATAGACTCTGCAGATTCATATATAAAGTCGTGTCTCATAATAAATAAAACCCGAACAAAAATCTCGTAGATCGTACCTAGTATTATATCGTATCATATTATGTATATCCATATTTATTATATACCTATATTTATTTTGTATTCATAAATTTCGGTACGTGTATATTATATAATATAATATTATGACGATATGAAGGCGTTTATGAGTTCTTATGAAGTGATGCACTACACACAAGCAGACAAGACATCGCACGCTGCACACGTCGTATAATAGCGAAATGCGCTCAAAACGAACCCGCCGCGGCGCGAAATGAACTTGCATTGTTTCATAATTTATAACACATCATTAAATAGTAATGTACCCAAGTGAATAATAATAATAAACCTGAATTTGAAGTAATAGTAATGTAAAAAGGAATAGTATGAAGAAAAATCAATCGCGAGTGGATTGTAAAAAGAATGAAAGAAAAAAAAACGTCAAAAACTACGTCATAATAAAATACCTATCTCAAACGTCAAAAGTTCTAGTGGTGGCCTATTACGCGAGTATATTATATTATTATTATTCTTAGTCGTGATAGTGATCACGGCAGCCATGGGGTATACCGCGGGTTGTGACATGCGCGCATATTCGAGGGGCGACGGTCGTCATGCGTTGGCGCGGAGAAGGCGGGCAAGACTGACGTGCACCATTATACGACATCTAACATATTATTATTATTATTATTATTATTAGTATAGGTACACTACGTATTATAATATAATATTATCAAATGATATTACATAATATTATTAATAATTATCGTTTATCGCGATATACGAACACTCACCGATATCGGATAAGTATATATATGTTACAGTAAATTATATTATATCGGAAAATAACGTTATCCGCCGGTTATTAACCGTTATTTACCTACAGATATGGCCATATGGGAATCATCGTTATTTTCTAGTGAATACCGTTGATAACCGTATGAAATGGGAAATGTTGATTATAAAATAGATTTCCAACGAGCAATGATAAGGTGACCGCTAAGGGCATAATATGATGGTGGTCCAACATTAGTGGTGACTGGAGGTTACTTTTGAAAATCATAATATTATATACGGTTTTTGTAAAGATGATGATATTTGATCGGTCTTACCTAGCAACTTGGTGACTGCTCCTTGTTGGTTGAACACGTGATGGGCGATTTCCGGATACCCGCGATATCTGTTGGATAGCTCGAGAAGTCGCGAGTGCTGCTGGTGCTGTTGGCTGGCCGCCATAGCGTACAGTTCGCGCAGCGTGGCCGGTGACGGAGACGGCGACGGCGACGTGGACGGTGGCGGTCTACCAGCGACTGCGGTCGTGATGGCTGTACAGGACAAAACAAATAAGACAAATAAATATATTATTATTTAATACCTATACATTATTGTTGGTTAATAGATTTTTGACAGCCCTATATTGCATTTATACAGCAAATTACAATGTACCAGGTGATTAGAAGTCATATTATATTTAACGTAAAACATTCGTTATTTCAAAAACTATTAACACATTTCTGTATACCTAGGTATAAAAATTAAATGTCTGATAAGTTATAACTTTATAAGTTTTGATGAGTGGATTAGTGCACAATAATAGTTTTTAGGTACTTTGTGGGGTTCCCTTAGCCACTCTATATTCAGCTCATCTAAACTTTAAATATAGGTACCTACCTCATAAACAATTCGTCCAAAACTCCTAAAAATATTCTGTATAGTGTTTTGCAATAGAAATTAAAAAAATATTTTGTCAATTTCCATTAACAAAAGTAAAATAACTTAAACTTAAACGATAAAAAATGATAAAAATTTAATTTTTTGTTTCCAAAATCTTATTGTGCTTAAAATTATGTAGAATAGTATTTTCTAAACGATAATATAGTTTTTAAAATGATGAATATATTTTTTGATAAAGTAATCAAATAGTATACCTTTAGCCTTTAGGTATAATATTATTTATAGGTACTAAATAATATAGGCATTAGGCGTATACTATACGAGGGCACGTGACGCTAAAATAATTTAGACAATATAGACAAAAAAAAGTAGGAAACGTTGGTCTGGACGGAAGTACCTACATAACCCTTATATACGCTCACACTCAATATATAATATTATGCTTATAGGCACGCACACAGAGAGAGGCCTTTATATTATGTAGGTGCAGTGTTTGCATACCGTTTTGATCGCGTGTATACGTAATTATAAATGACATTCGATATATTATGCACCTCCGTCGTCGGAGCGATGTGCTTCCCCGATTGGGTGGTATTGTATAATAATAATAAAATAATAATAATAATAATCTACAATGGCCTCTATAATATACATTATGCATATAGACATTTTTTTTTTTTTTAATCGGGAATCAACCGAACTTTTTTATTAGCGTTTACGATTTTTACCTTGAAGTATACAATTTCAAATATACATATTATGAAATATTTTTTTTGTCTTCAGTATAACATTTACAACTTTCTATATTATAAATGGTTCATATTCAAATTTAAAAAAATGTACATAGATTGTTTGGCTTATAATTTGATGATTTTTGAAATATTGTTATAGTTTTAAATGCATTTACAGTCACTAGTCCTCTATACCTACCTATATATTGTAATTTATAATATTATATAATATACAAGTATACTAGTATATATCTAGATGTACATACATAGTCACTGAATTTTATGTAGGTTTTCGTCTTGCTCCGTTCACCTGCTCTGTAAAATCCTATACAGTATTATTATTGGTGACTTGAACCAATATTCATTTAAAAAAAAGACTTGATATAAGGTGTAACAGCACTATTTAACAAATTGCCTTCACAAAAGTTGCTATATTTGTCAAATAGTCTCGTCACAAAGTCACAGCAATACTAGGTATAACAACATTTTAGGATATTTTCAAATCGAAAAGTTAAAAATTAGTTGTTCAAGATTTTTAAAATAAAAAATATAGATTTTAAAGTAATGTTCTAATATATGATAATATAAGTGAATATAAGTGTATTTATTAATATCATCATAGTTTGTATATATTTAGTACAATCAAAACATCACATTTGTATTTAAAAAAATATATAAGTGATAGATTTATTAAGAAAAATACATAGAATTGCAAAAAAAAAATTATTATTAACGCATGTTACTTATATAGCCATCTTTTTTTTTTTGATATGCTAATTAGTAATTAATAACTGAAACAATTAAACAAATCGTATCTGCATATGGCATTTTATAAAATAATTGTAATATGATATTATTATGTAGCTCTGGCTTATAACGTGAGAACACGATTCAGTCATTGTAGACTTGAAAAAATTAAGGTAACTATAAGACATTGGCTCAACAATAGGGCCTCATGCATGTGACCAGACTGATACTTTATAATATATTTACTTATCCTTATTATTAGAAATGGTATGCCAATTAATATTTATTCTATTCAACAAGAAAAAACGTGCAGGGCACAGCTTGTACTTATCTATAATTATAATGTATAGGTATTCAATAATTTTACGTTTTACCGTCGTTATTCATTTATACATGGCGAAATACATACAAATATATAAATCCAAACTACACCCTCCATCTTATAATATTATTATATAGTGATCTCCATATTTTAATAAAATATATTATTATGATTATTGTTTTACCTATTTTTGGTTCCGAAATGAAAACTTTTTACGAAATTCCAAACCGTCGACGATTACATGAAATATCACACGCGTTAAGCCACTAATATTACATTACATACATTATAATATATACAAATTGAAACATATACGTACTATACGCGTATAAATTGAATTTTTTCGGCACACGCGTTGACTTTTAATTAATGTACATTGTACACCATGTTTAAACTGTACAGCCCTGTAACTGGTATGTGATAGGTATACTCATATTAATAAATAACGGTAATTGCATGACCGCACAGTCAACCCTGTAGAGCAGCAGGAGCGAACGTCTCGTTCGGGATTTGAACGCGGACTACGAGACTGCTATATTACGCGACGGAGAAGAGTTGAGCGGCATATATTATTATAATGATTTATATTAAACGCGTATCTACAAGTATACAACAGCGGCAACACTATAAACCGCGTAACCGGTATAATGACGTATACCTACGATACATATACAAATCATTGCGCCGAGACGGTACCCGCTACCTGTACCTATTTACTCTCATGTGCGTGCGTGTGCGCGTGTGTCATTACGCGACTATATAATAATATAATAATATAATTCGATATGTTTGAGCTGAACGAAAACTATTCGGCGGCGTATTACAATGTACAATATTATGTTATATTGTGCGACATTGTTGTCCGATATTTCATTGGTTATACGTATACACTATACACATACGTATATATACCAACGAGACATAATATATATAATTTTATAAACATTATTGTAATACGACTCGTCGTGTTTTATATTCGCTACCTATTATCGTCGACCATATATTTTTTTTACGGTCAGTTTTTTTTTTTTTTTTTTTTTTTTTTGACGTGAATGTCAAAAACTCATCGCGATTCTCACACGCACACGAAAATAAAATAAAAATAATACTATGATGCCGCGAACGGCGGCGATCGAATGTCATATTAATCGTAAATAGGTATAATATACAATAATAATATGTCCTATACACCTCTTTTATCTACGATATTACATTATATTATTGCGTTTATGAAGCCGAGAGCGGTGTTTTTTTTCCCTATAGTCGGCGGTGACCAATTGACGCGAAGATTTATGTACGGTACGTCAAACGCGGATTCGCCCATTACACGAGGAAATGGCAACCGCACACACACACGTACTGCAACGATCGTCGTAACCGCCGCAATTATCGATTTTCCATATATATTCGAAACGGATGCGACGAGTGGTTTTTTTCTCGCTCCATAAGCAACCGTGCAAGTATTTCTCTGCTCTATTGAAATGTCCTGGTGGACAGTTGTGGGTAGAAAATTGTAGGGGAAAAGACAACGTTCGCGCCATTCGATTTGGTATTTATCGTAATATGGCCCCCGTGGGCAACAAATGTGCGCGCCATAATAGACGTACCTACGTAAAAATATTTGTCCAATAGATTTTCTACGCGTGTGTGTGTGAGTGGACGCAGTGTAATCGCTTTTCTCTCTTTCCATCTGTCTCTCTCTCCCCCGGTCTCTTTATAAAGCGATATGATATATTATAATGAAGGGCAACACAATAGGATAAACACACGGATCCTCGAATTGTACAACGTCGTTATTATGCGCTTATTTGTGATATTTCACGATAATTTTCAGGCAAATTTCTCATCCAACCGACATGCGAATATAATATATTGTATGTATAATATGTATACCTATAGACCAGTGATAATAATAATAATAAATAATATAATAAAATAACAAATGATAGCAAAAAACCGTAAAGGTGTTACACGCGTGTATCTACCTATAATAATAGAGAATTGCTCGACTATCTTATATGTATAATGTATATACCAACGTATTATTATATATATTTATTTATATTATGTATAGGTATATATTATACCGCAAACGCTAACAGTCGTCACCGATGTTTCCACAATAATAATAATAATAATATAATAATACACTTGATTATTAGTACCTAATAATAATAATACCAACGTGTCGGTTACACTGTTCTCTGAGATATATAATATAATATAATATAATATAATATAATATAATACGCATAATATATATTCACTATTATTGTCATTATTATTACTCTTGTTACTTTTGACGGCTTTAAAATTCGTTTGTAGACCAAATTTACGCTTCCTATATGGCCCACTTTTGACGAAATTGACAAAATTAAATTGGTATAAACGGATTCCGAAATTACGGTAATTTGCTTACTTATGTTACAAAATGAAAACATTTTTACCAATTTATACCTGATTTAATAAATTATTGCTATTATACACCGTTGGAATGACCTCTATAATATTTGTTATACCTAGTTTAAAATAGTGTTTGCAGGGACTAATCTATCGATCGGGCAAGTACACCTGAGAGATAGCATCATAAATTTAGAGGTATTTAACATAATATACGTAATACATAATATATATTTAAGACTTAATGAATTTTTCTTGGGCTTAATTGGTAATTTGCACTAATACCAACAATTAATTGTTCAATAACATAATATAATTTTTCTTATCATTTATAAAGAAAACTACGCTATAAAATATCAATAATACATGGCCAAAAACATATTAAGAAGATTGTATGAATTTCAAATATTAACAGAATTAAATGAAAATTTTTCATAAATCCAGTTTTGTTATTTTATTGTACTTTAAAAAATAATCATCGAAGAAACTTATAATGTACCTACCGCAATTATTAATAGTGATCATTGTAAGTTTATAACAATAATATATGTACTATTTTTAGAAAAAGTTAGTTCAAACATATCGTATGACTAGAAGAAAAATGAACTTCACCGTATATGCTTAGAATCGTTTTTTGTGTGATTAATTGATCAGTAAATTCATATTTTAACACATCTATTAAAGTGTCATTTATGTATGACGAGGTACATTCGAAACTTACTACCTATACAGGCTCATCAACTTCTCCTATTTTTTTAATTGTAATAATATTTTGATTTGATTATAATAATTATAAATCGATCCACCATATTAGTAAGTATACTTATAATTATTATTTAGTATATTTACTTAAAGAAACAATACAATTTATAAAAATCCTAGTACACACATCAAATTTGAAAACCAAATTTATATATTTTTTTTAATATAAATAATATAGGTATATAATTCATAATTTGGTATTTTAGAATTGTATTGAAATGATAAATTATCCATAAATCGTAATGTAAGAACATAATTTTTATTTAAATATATAGGTATATAATATATACATATTATGTTCTCGTATTTATATATTATATAGTTATTATACAATTTATTAAAGTGAAATAAACAATAATAATAATAATAATAATAATAATAATAATAAAAATCTGGTAAGTGGGTGTCTCTCTGCTGTACAGTATAATACAATTGAATCATTGTAATGTATGGTCATAAATTCATACATTTTAATTCAATGATATAATATCATTGTATACGAAATCTATTCTGAGCGGAGATGGTTGGTCAGCCTATGATATTTTATATTATGTTTATATTGTTATTATTAATATGGTGGCCGGTAAGTTGAATTAATATTATTTGCATATTATAATATTTAAATATTTGGGTATAATAATATACTTGAGAAATTTCATGTACCCACGAATAATATTTTTAAATTACAACAACATATCTAAAATTGTTGTTCTTGGTTATTTAATATTTAATTTCGTCCAAACTAACTTAAGGATTTTGTCAAAATGTTAACTAATATAAAAAAATTATTTTGAATTTACGCTCAACTTTAGAATAGATACTGAATTGGAAAATTTAAGTATTATTTCAACTACTAATGCAGACATAAAAAATAATACACATCGTTGAAAAATTAATTTATGGTTTTGAGAGCATATAAAAATTATATTTTTGGAAGCCAATTTAACAGTCGTTTTTCGAATTTCCTCTAATATTAATACTTAGGAGTCTGTTAGATTATTACCGCATGCAGTATTCAGGATATATAGATACATATAACAATGTTTTTTCTTGCGGTGAATAGGTAATTATTAATTTTAAACAAACTAATATGTTTTAAACATAATAATCATTCGAAATATTTTATTCAAGTAATATTTTGCTCCGATATATGCATTTCTTTATAATTGGTAGTTTTAAAAAAATAATGTTTATTTCATAACGGGTTTGTCCCTTGAATCCTATAGACACCCGTTTTATTTATACGTCCAAACCGTTTAACGAATCACTTGAAACAGTCGTTAAAGAAGTATAAAACGGAAACAATAAAAACCACGATAAATCAAACCCAGGAAACGGGTGTATAAATGTATCGTAGAATAAATGTCTGCTCGGGGCTGATCGTCGCTCGGCGGGGTTTTCATCCGCACAAAATCCAAATAGGAAGTCGAAGATTTCACACGCAGCGGGAAGTTTTTGTCATGATAACCTGGGTAATAATCATATCGACGTACTTCACGCAGCCTAAATAATAATGCGATGATGTTGTTTTGAATAATCGAGTTTTTTCAGGCATATATTACAGGTGTAACTGATATAGATAAATCCTTAATTGAAAAAAAAATAGTACCTACAATAATAGAGTCCAAGAGTAGGAGTGATAGATAAGGAGATAATTCTAATGCGTACATGTACCGAGGTCAATGTAATAAAATATAACAATGTTATTATAAAAACGCAGTTATGACAACTACGGTTCATTATGGTACAGTGGTTATTTATTGTATGTGCACTTGGTGATAGATATTGCTATGTAGGTATATAATGCTATTGTCATAAAATTGTTGCGATGGGATGTGTGAATGAGTGTGTGTGTGTAATATATATGTGTGTATGTGTGTGTGTGCTGTCTGTCGTTCGCTATTCAAACTTACAAGGCTGTGTAAATCATCAAACATTTTTCCAACACAATATTACAAAAATTATTGCTAGTATTATACTTAATATACTTGTATGCATTTATAAGGTGCCTAAATATATTATGGTGGGTAGGTACCCATTAGGTTTTACTGGGAACTTAATTTCAAAAATGTATTTATATATTTGCACCTCATTACATTGTAACTTATAATAAAATATAATGAAATATTTACGATTAGTATATTTTATATATATAAGTACCTAGGTATATGTATTATATTATGAATCTAGGAAAAAACAGCTTAAAAAATAATACTCAAAATCAAAATGTCTGAGGAAATAATACTCAATATATATACAAAAATACTCAACAAAATAATAATAATTATAAACGTACTAACAAGTAAATTTACATAAAAACAATGTATGTATTCACACTTGACAAACTGAGTATCAACTATAAACATAATAATAATTATAATATCAATCAAAAATGTTTAATATATTATGATATACGCTTATTAATACCTATGTATCATAATACATTTAAAAAATGAATAGGTATATTTTATATTAGGAATAATATATTTTTCCACTTATATGATATCAAATAAAACAAGTAATTACTAAAAATGTGCATACAGAAATCCTTTATATGAAACAAGAATATTTAAATATTTAATAACATTAAAAATATATATTTTTACAATAGTATTGTCACTATTTTAAATGCCTTATTGAAGAAATAAAAACAAATAATTACAAATGTTAAAAGGAAAAGTATCTGTGCGTATAGACATAAAACTTATGGGTAATTTATTTTTCCGTAGATACCTATTATACTTCTTTATTTTTACCGGCTACCGTATGCTATCGGTATTTATTTTGTAAAAAACAGAAAATCTGCATTTATTATTAGCTATAAAATAAATGATTTGACATAGGTAATATAGAAATTCAATATTTTTTATTTTATTTCATAAAACATTTTTAGATATTAGATATTTATGAATAAACAAATGCACTTATTACTTTAAAAATATTGATAACATGATTTGACTTGACAGTTATATTTGTTTAAAATTTAAATTACTAATCATACTCAAATTACCTATAGTAGTACCTACTTAAGTAAATATTATTTAAATTATTTTCTATTGTTATATATTGTATTTAAACATTTTAAAAACGAAAAAACTAATTAAAAAATAAAATAATAATTAACATAATACAAAGAAGAATCAATAGTCTGAATATTTTATTCCCCGACTCGATGAAAATACGTGACCTCAGGTAGTCACATAATTTCATTCGGGCGTATTCACCTAATTATAATATAATTTCCGCTTGAATATTTCAGCAAAAGAAAAGCACTACCTCATAACGTAAGCATGTACCTTGGAGGGTTATAAAAACATGCATACTACTGTAGGATGATAAATAATAAATGTGAATATCGCATGATACAAAACATTGTGTATCATATCACATATCGCATGTAGCACGAATGGGTTTCCAACAGGAAAGAGTAAGTTTTAATTTGTGCATAGAACGATAGAATATGTGTATATATTATGTACATTTTAAAACGAGGAAATGGGGTGTGGAAATTAGGACCAACCAACGATGGTTGAAAATAAAAAAATAAAATAAAACCGTATTCACCGACGATCGGGCCACAAATTAATTATTCCAATCGTACCCATTTATTATATAACATAACTTATATATAACGTTCCAGACACGCTTATAACTTCAGTTAGTTTTAAATAATATTATCAAGCTAAAAAATAAAACCCACGAGTTTAATAGAAATTTGATTAAACAATAAAAGACCTTTCAATGTGAGAACATCAAATAATCAAATAACAGATTTTAACTGAAAAATAAATTACCCATAGGCTATAGAGTAAGCTGCTAAGTGCCGAGTGCTACCTATTAGTATTACTTATAAATACATTTTAATAATTAGGTAACAAGTATAATATAGTTATCTATTATACAATGTAAGACAGTTAATACTATATCATTCTATATAATACACTGCTATAATGATTTATTTAGATATTTATATAAGCTATAATTAAATTGAATCACGTAGATGACCAACAATAAATACAGGTAGTTATTTAAATTGTATTTTGAAATTTTGCGTTTGAACTTCAATAACTAATAACTATAATAAGTAAAATATTATAATTTAAATTTAACAAAGATAATATTTTATTTGTAGGTTATCGTGGTTATTATGGTTCAAAAAAATCAAAATTATATCTTATTCATGAAATAGACACTAAGATAATATGTAATGTTATCACCACTGAAAACATAAACAGCTTTTACAATTTATTTAAGTAGGTAGTTAATTTAAGGTAAAATAACCATAAATATTTATTGGATATATTTGGGTATAGAAACAGCAATCGTTAAAAATATTTTAGTGTTAATACATTTACAATTGAAATAAATCTAATATTATAAAATAAATATAATGTTATTCAATTGTCTAGTTCTTTATACCGTATTTTAAATTTATTTCAAAAATATTTAAAACATGAATAAAAAAACCGGTTAAGTTACGTCAATGTATATTAATAAAAGCATTGTTTATAGTGTTTATACTATTCTAAATTTTCATGTTATTATTTTTCTTAATGTTCTTGTATTAAAATTAAAACCATTAATGTTGTGTTAATTGTTTATTGGGATATAGTTAATTACACTTCCAACTTAGGAGTTAATTATACAAATTGATTTTTTAAATTATTTATTTATTTACTTATTCAAAAATATTATAGTATATTAATACTTAAAAAAATAATAGTAATAAAATATAATATTATATCTAATACTAATAGTATAATAATATATTATATAAATGGTAAACATTAAAAATAAAAAATAAATAATTTTAGTTAAATATGTATAATAATTTATGCATGTTGATTGATAACTAAAGTCGTGGAAATATTAATAATATGGATCCTTTAAATACATTATAATTAAATATATATATGACAATTTTCTCTACTAAATTTCTATCATGTTTCACTTTGAATCTAAAACTACGCACATTCAATAAATTCACTTGTGCAGGTATTTAATGTAATTTGAATCCTCAATGAAAATTACCATACAATTATTATAACCGTATAAAAAAAACCTATTTATATATACCTATATCCAATTTCATATCTTAATTTAAGATCTGTACGAAGTAAACACATTTAGCTAACTAGTAATAACTTAATTAAAAAATTTGTATCTAAATTCAAACATAAAACAGACAAATATTGTAAGTATCAGCAAGAAAATAACATTTATGCATATTAGGTATTTAGTACTTACATTTTATTATTTTTTTTATTGCAATGTATTTTAAATCATTAAAAAAATGTCATTTGTACTTTTGTTATATGTCTTTCTACAAAAGAAATAAGACTTGCTATATCCAGAACTGATATTAATATTTATTTATTTATTCACATTTTATCAAAACAAATAAATTATCTTTTTCCGATCAATGTACTTTTATCTATAGTGGAACACGAAGTTGTTTTTACAATTATTATTACACTATAGATTAAAATATAATATGGTAAAGATAAATAACGCTAATGTACCGATTGGCAACGATATTTTATCCGATTGGATGTTCGTAAATTTGAATTTAATATCGGAATAACTATTAAGAGAAATAAAAAAAATTTAAACGCAAATGCAATGCAATGCGAACATTATATCTGTACCTATATATAAATAATAATATATAGTAATAATGCCCATAATGGCATAATAGTATCATATTGAATCATATTATATGATATGCATTAACTATAAAGAGTATTTAAAAAAAATTCCAATATCTAATAGTATGTATTTTATATTTTGTTTAACTTAATATTTCAAATAAACAGATATTGAGGTATATTCTAGCTATATATGAGTAAATGGGTATACGGGTATATAGTATTAGTACCTATATAATATATGGTAGGTACCAAGATACCTATGAAATATTCTGTTTTGTAAATTGTTTAACTGGTAAAAATGAATAATTATATATTTATTATAATACATTAGTATGCTGTTAAACAACCGCGTATTTATGAAAATGACCCATATATAGGTAATATAAGCATAACATTTACAAATTCTATAATCACGTGTTCATCATTTATTTTATAGTTTATATACATTGTACTAAATTGGATTGATTAGAAAAATAGACGATAGTGTGATATTATTGTTATTGCAGGGCTTGAATTTGAAAAAAATTCCGTTTTATGTTATTTACAATTAAAACATTACATAATTCTTGAGATTATCGTTAGATATTTACAATT
Source organism: Macrosiphum rosae (assembly GCA_016617965.1). Classification (NCBI taxonomy): domain Eukaryota; kingdom Metazoa; phylum Arthropoda; class Insecta; order Hemiptera; family Aphididae; genus Macrosiphum; species Macrosiphum rosae. Next base: position 33,835 of record WHPZ01590827.1, read on the forward strand.
AATAAACATTATACAAGTCTGTTATGCGTTTGTCGTTATTCAGAATTAAAACGTTATACAAGTTTTGGGTTTATCGTTATTTAGAATAGTGTTAATTAAATGTGTTAATAATAACTAATGTTGGCAGGTAATGGCCCAGATACGGAATATAATATATTCAATTCAAATGTCCTTATGCATGAAATAAATATTTCTACGAAACCAATATAACTTTTAAATATATGGATTTTAAATTATTTCGTTTTGTGTTATTTTTCGTTTAATATGATATTCTTTAAATTACCTTTTGCGTTATGTTTTGTTTAATAATACCCATATATAATGTAAAGTTTAACTATAGTATATTTTATTAATATGTATGTTTTGTTTTGCAGTAATTAATTCGTTTTGATTATCGCTTTCCATTATAATTTATTATAGTTACAATTGCAATTGTTTTTTGTCAAATATAATGTTATAACTATAAATTATAACGTTTGCAATCCCCGCATTATTATATACTTTGTTTTCCTTTTATGTGGGCGGGAGTGCTACAGCTATTAAAAGTGTAGTAATAGTATTTATAATAGTATTAACTTTTACATAACATAATTATATATATATTAGGCAAACTTCATACTTTTAGATTTACACCATACAAGTTCTCGAAAATTCTGTAAAATATAGTTAGTGGGAAATCATGTTAAATATTGCTTTCAGAATCGACTTTTTAAAAAGCAGCTATGTTATAATATTATAAAATTATAAAATATATTTCGGCAGAGGTTTAGTAAAATTATTTTTTTTACGAAAAAATGAACCAATGCACGATTAAATTGTCGTCGTCGAATTATGCGATAAAACCTACGTAAGTGTTCGCCTCGGAGTGTGAACAATAAGGGCAAATAAATCAATTAGTCTTCCGTCCCCGCGCGTCTGCACACGTCGACGCGACAAGATCGGCACGTTGGAATAGTAGCAGATCGGTTTTATTTTATTTTATTATGTACACCTATCTATACCCGTGAACGTGCGAATAAACGCGTACCTATCGGCACCGGGCCGCTGAAACGTATAAAACTATAAACGTAAATCACACCGTCGGTGTCTGCGGCGAGACGGCGGCGATGCGTTGTTATTTAACGGCGACCGCTGCAGGACTCGCGCGCTGAGCAAATCGGCCGCGCCTTCGGACACACGAATCCAAAACTTGTATAATAATAATAATAATAATAATAATAATAACAACAACAACATATCGGCTGGGCATGAACAGGTATCGGGCCGACAGCCGCAAAAACACCAAATGCACCTATAATATTATAATATGTATAATATAGTAGGTAGGTATATATTATTATACTCGTAGTATTCCGCGCTCGTGTCCGTCGATTATATTAATATAAATTTAAATATTCGGCGGCCTGCTCATCAGTATATCCATGCGTATACGTAGAGCGCATGCGTGCGTGTAGGTGTGTGTGTGTGTGTGTGTGTGTGTGTGTGTGTGTTGTACAGACAGAATTATAAACTCATTATATTATTATTATTATCCCGGGTGAAGAAGTGTAAAAACAAAATAAACTACAACAAATTTCCACGTTTTTATTTTGATAAATGTTTTACGTAGGTATTAACATGGACTTGTCCTCTTGCCGCCACGCCGCCGCAACCACATAATGTAACATAATATATATAATATATAAGAGAAACGGCGGAGACATGTTGATGGGTCAATTTAAAAATCGTATAATTTAATTGAGTCGGTTTCGATGTATTCTTTTAACTATTCAAATCACGCGGCTGTATAATGCCCGTACGGCGGCGCGGCGGTTGCTGTGAGCCTGTTGCGAACGGCGACGAAGCAGGCTGCTTGTGGTGACGGCGGCGGCGGGAGGAACGGCGTTGAATTGAAACAAACATTAACTGGATTGTATGTTACACGGTAATAAATTAAATGGTAAACACTCACTATATAATATAGTATGGACACAAAGGGGCTGTTGTACCATTATCTGACAAGACCAGTTGTCGCCTACAAATTTCATTGACACCGTTGTCGACGTCTTCGTCGCAACAACAGGTATGTGTTTTATTCTTTCATCCACATGCACCGGGGCGGAGGGTAACCCCGCCACCGAAGGAGTAAGTATATGTATACTGTACGCACACCGCCGCCTAAGATCGCGGGTCGACCTTGCCTGCGGACAGTATGTGTGTGTGTGTGTGTGTGTGTGTGTGTGTGTGTGTGTGTGTGTGTGTGTGTGTGTGTGTATAATGTCTATAATACAATATATATGTATAATAACGTCAATACACAGCATTTATAACACGACGTGTTAAATCAAAACGCGTGTGTAAGTCGCGGATAAGAAGAATCGGAGAGTGAGAGTAAGGGACAGAGATATATAATAAAAATAAAACATAAATGTATATATATTAGGTATGTTATATGTATAGGTAATAGGTAGGTGCAAATGTACAACTATTTCATTAGAGAAGATGCCTTATATTATTATGAATTGGTAAATAATATGTCTTAGCTCTCGGGTACTATATGTCTAAATATTATGTTCACACACGGCGATGACGATGACGAGTGTTGAATAAGGATGACCAAGTATACCTATATTGATACGTCTTTATATTTCCTTATAATACTCTGCCATTTAGTCTGCCAATTGCCAGGCATATCCTATAAATCCTTAAGGAAACAGATGAGTAGAAGGCTGCAGGTAGAGAGGGCAGTTATCCGCAGGTGCAAGTGTCTATATAATTTGGGCGTTGTTATACTTCACTTTTTGTGTTTTACAAAATTTTTAATTTGTGGTCCCGTTTTTATTCTTTTTTTTCTATATGATAGGTTGAGTTTAAATTGTATATGTGGAATGTGTATGGAGTTAGTACTTTTTAAATTTTAACCGCACTGGCTGGTTGTATTTAGTATCAATATAAGAGGTACATATTTTATTCTTTACGTAGCTCATCGTAATCGTATTGTATCAACTATATTATCCTTGTCATGTGAGTAATAAAAACAATAGAATTAATTTGTGTGTTTGAATTCATAAACGTTTTATGTAATTCGAGTAATGATGAGTATAATAATAGTGATACCTTTATATAATTGTCAGTAATGTTTCACGCTATAATGATGACAGAGGTATATAACATGAACTTGAACTTATAGATAAGGAAACTGAGAAAATTAATTTTTATCGACGATATTTAGTTGCAAGGGCAGAAAATAACTTTTGCATCAATAAATGTCTTAATCCGGCCGCGGCACCAGCGCGCATGTTACGTCTACCCCGCCGCCACCGTTGCGAACACGTTCACCCGCGACGACTGTTTGTAATATAGTTAGTTGTCCCGCGCGGAACTTGTATACGTAATATAATGTTTATGGTGTACGCTATAACCACGCCAAATCGATCGGCTCGCAGAGATATTAGCGGAGTTTCATGAGCATGTTCCGAGATTCCCCGAACGCCTTGAGATTCATCGTCAATACATTATAGTATAACGTGTATAATATTATTCCTATGGTATATTATATTTAAATGTGTGTGTGTGTGTGTGTGTGTGTGTGTGTGTGTGTGTGCCTGTGTTTATCTGACGACGATACCATATAATAATATGCATCGGGGCCTAAGCGACCACAGTTGCTGTTAATAACGAGCTTAAAATAGTCTTAAAAACTAATTTATAGGACATTTTGATATGATTGATTGCCCTGAAATACTCCAAAACTTAAATTTTAAAATAAATGCAAAAAATTCTAGAAAAAACAACGTATTTAACATAAAAACTGTAACCACGTCCTACATGTCTAATTCGCCGTCAAACATTCTAATGTTAGCTGGTAATTTTGTTGAAAATATTGATTTTTTTAATACATCTTTGACAGAATTTTCTGTTCAAATATTAAGATATATAAAATAAAAAATTATAAAGATTTTTGTTTTTATTTTTTATTATTTATTTAAGTTTTTCATGTGTTTTAATTTGTATTCTGTGTATACCTTTTGATAAATTTTAAAATTGTTGTAAATTATTTTTGTAAATTATAAATTCATACCTATCATTATAAACGCATAGATATAAACATTTTGTATTATATTATATATATAAAAAAAAAATTTAATTTGGAATTAAATTTCCGTTAATAAAGATTATTATTATTATTATTATTATTATTATTATTTTAAGACGTGCAAACAAATAATAAGCGGGATATAGAAGCTAAAGAGACGGTGATTTTTTGAAAATAATATTTAGTCAGTAAAAAAGGCCACCACTTACAAATCCCAAAACTATTTTCACTCCATATCATGATGATGGATGAGGATGACCGACAAGGAAATAAAAAAAAATAATTTTTTTCTATTTAATCAAAGGACTTAGAACAATCGTGTTTCGATAAGAGACGTTATGGTATGTGCAAAATTAATCAGATCGTGTAGATAACGGGCATGCATGTATCATAATATACCTATGAATTATGTATATATTATAATATGTATTATATATCATAAGAACGATTCGATGCAATTAATAATTGTGAATTCAGAGCATATTACACACTCCGCTGTTGAGATTCAATAGATACTCACGACTTCGTCAAGAGTTTTCGTGACTAAAATGTTACGTCCATCTAACAGATCTTGGCGTTTTCTACATTTTGAAGGGGTTAATCGATTTCGATATGTGTTTTCTCACGTGTATTGAACTTGTCGTTATGTCTCAATAGGTTTTGACGGATGAATTTGACGTACTTTATTTTTGTACGTTGTACATATTCCTATGTATATCTATTACAGGTAGGTATAGCTTGGTATAAATAACGTATAATGTTTCAAGATTATAATATGTTCTAAAAACGTTGTTTCTTTTTACATTTATGGTCAAGTGTTCGAAGTACAATTCAATGTTTCATGCAGTTGTAATATCTCTACAGTCATCTAACGGAGAACTGCACTGTCAGACAGTGGCGCCTACGGGTTGACTGAATAAATATACTTTAGCAATAGATAGTAGAAAAATCCAGATCTTTGAGTATCATCATTCAGTCTTGGCATATGTTCTAGACGATATTAATACTCCTAATATAATATAATAAATTATAGAACGTATTTAATATTTATATCTATATTTCAAATAGTGCGTATCTATACAACATTACAACGTAGGTAAAGGCGTACATCTATAGGTAATCCTAATGATCGTGAATTTATAAATCGCATAATAAACCTGGGCATCGATTACTTTGAATTTTAGTAAAAATAAATTTATCGGAACCCGACACCCGTTATAGTTTAACTATAGTTATAGATAGTTATAGATAGATAGTCACTTTTAGATAAAAAGATACTATAATATATCAAAAATCTATTAGTGTATAGTTAACATAATTTGTATAAACCAATATTATCATCATAAAGTCTATAACTACTAGCAATTCAGGAGGCAATATTCTTAATAATAACCTAATAATAATCTAAAAAATAACAATATACAGTTGTAGTGCCAAATACACTTAAAAACTATTTTTCAACTTGACCTAGACAAATAATATTATATTACATCAGATAATATTATTTTTTATTAATTATTTATTATTTTTACAGATAAAAATTAAATTAAATTAAATTTCATTTTGAGTTTAAGATGTTAAGATATATTATTTAGTTTTACATTAGGAAGGTGTTAACACTGGCAGAGTTTCCATATACCCTTTATACAGGTAAGAAAATTAAACTGTCGGAGTTTACATTAGACCTTTTTATTAAATTTTTGTCTAACCGCTATTCTGGCGGAGTTTACAATCGCCCATAAGTATACAATGGTTGGTACCGACAGTACCGTATTGTATTTAACTACAAATGTCTACCTGCAGTTACCAGTTACATGAATGTATACATATATACATGATAGCTGTCCCTCATTTATTGAAACTCACTGATGAGGAACATGCTATAATGTAACATTGAAAAGAATTGAGAAAAGAAAAATAAACTTACGTGGAAATATTTGAAATGCAATAAAAAAAATAATAGATTAGCAACTAATTTGACATTTAACGTCTCAATATACGGTCAATATTGTAAAAAACTATTAACTATAATTCCAGTTTAACTATAAGTGACAGATAATGCTATAATAGATACAACTGATGGTTCTTTTATAAATTTATTTTGTATAGTTTTATTTTCTAATATTAAAAACATTGAATGAAGTTCATAATTAAAATGTAATGTATAAAACTGTTTAATATTAAAACATTAAATTAATAATTTTGATATGAACATAACTATTGGTATATAGGTAGTTAGGCGCATTTTATTACTAATGCACTATATTGTATGAGTTGTACCAGACACTATAACTACATAACGATCTAACTTTAAAGTATAGGTACCTACTTTTATTTTATTTAACAAAATATATTCTAAAAATATATAATATTATGTATATTATATAGGTATTAAATATAGAAGTCTTAATAATTATCAATCTATTTTATGAAACACGTGTTTATTACAGTGTTCACAATAAAATGATTTTATTGTGAAGCAAAAATGTAATATAGTTTAGTATAATATAGCATTTAGAGTATAATAACAGTTACTTTGCCCAAATGGTTTCGAGAAAAACCAGTTTTGTTTTACCTTCCTCAAAAAATAATGTAACTGCTATCAATGTTTATTTTATTATACCCACATTAAACAACGCACATTTCCTCACTCTATTATAAAAATTGGAAAATTTCGATTTTTTTTTTTTGCTACACGTATGAATAAATGTTTTAAATTGTCATATGTTAATATTTTATGGGTGCCTTTATGCAGCCAAGAAATAAAAACATTAGTTTTCAATTTAAAATTTAACAATTTACGATTTAAACGTGGTTTAACATAACTTTTATATGATTAAGATATTTATTATAATATATATGAATCATAATATGTTGTACAATTTATTTAGATATATTTAAATTTTATGATGGAATAAATTATGTCAAAATATGTGTAGTTATTAATTTTTTTATAATGCCATTTTCGGACTTGGATACCTATTCTCACTTTATTCACCATTGAAAAATAGGACGGATGATTTACCAATACATCTAGTATGCACAACACTTGTGATTTTAATTAATTTTAAAATAATTCATAAATTGTTTTTTTTAGCAGAATTTCTAACCCTACATTTTTTCTAAAAGGATTGTTTTGACAATATATGTGAAATTTAAGCCCAAAAAAAATTAAATATCTTTAGGCATTTAGACTAATATTAAAACATAATATAATATTATGTTTACATATAACATATTATATAGTTACCTGTATAATTATCGTACCTAAATACTGTACTTACTTATAAAAATGTATGAGAATTATTTTTAGAATTAATAAAAGTTTAAACTACCTACCAACTAAATATTAATTATTACATTCAAGTTAAATTAGGTTTTTACTTTATATAAATGAAAACCTATACATTTAATATTTTATTAAGCTTATTAAGACTAACACCTATACTATAAGAGTAGGTACTATATTGAGTGTATAATATATTATTGTAATTTATATACATTTTCAGTAAAATTTTGTCATAAGTCTTTTATTTTATTGCTTATGGGTGTTTATTAAAATTGAACATTTTTTCTATACAAAATGTATTTTTTTTTACTTAACTACGCTTGGATATACGAAGTAAGGAAGACCATTTAAGACTTACCTGTTGGTCCATTAATATTAGACGAAAACGGTGCGCAAGCTGCAAGAGGCAGTGTCAATTTCATATTAGTACCAGTTCCACCGACCACGATTGCTGGATCAGGAGGTGAAGTTTTCATGTCTCGGCAGAGGCTGGACACCGAAAAATCAGTGCACTTGGTCACCGACGTAGAGTTGGCCATTTTTTTGTTTGTTGCTTATTGAAGTTCACTATTTAAGTAACTGTTTAGTTCACTACTTTGATGGTATGTCCCACAAAATGTCTAATGATTGATAAGACGAATTACGTAATACTTATGAACGCCTTGATATCAAAATATTCTGAAATAAAATAATTAAAATTATATTATGCACAACTATAATATATTAATACATGTGGTGATTTATATTATAATAAAACAATAGTTAGCTGCATGTTAACATAGCTATACAAATTATAAACACTAAATAATATTGAATACAATTGTAAATTGTAATTATATCTTTTAACAATAATATAATTCTTAAAATATATTAGGTACTTACAAAGTCTTAAATTTTAGGATAGGTACCTTTTATAATATATTAGCCTAACATTAGATATTTCACTATTTATGAAAAAGAAAGTAATAATTTTTTTGAGAAAATATTTTGTATCATATCGGGATAAAAGAGTTGATTCTTTAAATTAGAAAATAAAATGTCTAAGAGTTCACAATAGTCAATAGATATGTACGGTAATAATCAGGAAATAATATTCGTTGGTGGGTGCGTAAAGGGTCGGCGATGAAGCTTCACTCTAGACCCTATAAGGAAAAAATATCGTTTTAGTTTTATAGATCTGAAATAAAGTTTTTGAAAAACCAAGAAGATATTATAAAAATTTAAGGGGAGTTGATGTCAACAGTTTTTAAGGAGTTAAATACAGGCAATTATATAAGTGTAAGTGGGAGTGCGTTTAGTGTGTGTATTAAGAGATCATTAGTGTGTTAATGTGTGTTGGAATTCAATATTATTAACATTATACATTTTTTTTTTTTTTTTTTTTATTTATTATCCCGCGGCAACTTAGGCCATTGGGAGGGGGGTTGGTACTGTAGGTTTTTTTTTAACGG
>WHPZ01590827.1:42699-73273 GCA_016617965.1 Macrosiphum rosae
GTGTATTTTGGCAGAATTTTGAATGGGGCACCCGTAGGTTTCTGCCATGCCCCGGAGTGGGGGATGGCGGCACTTGTTCTCCGGACACCGTGACTTGCCCGGAGAATAATGCCACCCAGTGGTCGAGAATCGAACCCACGACTGCCAGCGCCGCAGCCGACGCATTAGACCGCTCGGCCACCTCGTCCCCCATTATAAATTATTTAATATTCAAATTGAAAAATAAATATGGTTTTCTAAAAAGTGGAAAAAAGTGGCCAACTTCTATATTAGAATCTTATTGGCATAAGATAAGTATAATTTCGGATTTCAGAATATAAATATATTGATTTGACTCCTCCACACTCCACAACATCCCCGTGATCTGTAAATTCCTCTTATCATCGTACACTGATTCAAATTATCATCACAACGTACACATCTAATGTTCCTTTTTTTAAATCTTACAACATTCCCATAATATGATACATCTATCATTCTCCACATAACAAAAAATCTTGTAAATTAAGTCCAATATTATAAGATTGTCAAAACTAGTATTAAAGAAAGTTTGATGAAAAAAAAAAATATATATATTATGTTTATTATAATATTATACATAGGTATTAAATTATTTTTATATGAATTTCCATATAGGTAATTCACTTTATGATTATTGATTAATATCGGGAAGTAATAATGAATGTTTAAGTTATAACATTGATTATTAACCATAAATTAAATCGTAATTTATTTACTTATAGCTAATAACTTATTATTTATTCAATAATATTAGTACCTATTTATTTTTAATTGTATACTGTTACACTATACTTATTATAAATTCTATCCTACTAAACAATTATTATTTTAGATTGAGACATTGATAAAATATAAAATTTTTACAATTTGTATAGGTACTATTTATTCTTATAGAAAACATTGTATTATGTGCCAGTTATATCTATATAACTTTAATTTAAAAAAATAGATAAAAGTATAAATATAAATCAATTCATTTTTTTGTAAAAAATAAAATACTTTTATAGAAGTTTGTTGTTATTTTAATTGATTAAATAATTGGTAACTATATTACCTACTGTATATTATTATTGTTTATACTCAATAATTATACAGTAAAGTTATACTTTATGTTAAAACTAGATAATAATATCATGTTAGTTTTGCATCGAAACAAATAAAAATATGTACTAAGTCTAAACCATCATTGCCAACATAATGTATTAATTAAGAAAACCAATTGAGTTGGTTATTGAGTTTGAGTCTCAATAAAGCTCTTAAACCGTTGAGAGGTAGATTATTAGGTTATATAAATGCAATGTATAATGACAACCAGTGGCGCCAAAATATATATTTACCTATGACAATTGTCATACGTGATTTTAGTAGGTAAGTTGTCACCTTTGTCATTCTATAGTTATTTTATGAAAATTTGTTTAATAGACAACATAAAAACTATACTTGGTGTACGGTAACGTAATTATAAGAAATAGTTGGGTGTCAAAATTTTATGCGGAGGTGTCTAATATCATAGGTAAAATGTTGGACTTCGGCGCCACTGATGACAACCTATGTATTAGTTTATTATTATCAAAGTACATTTTTATTTTTATTTTATTTAATGAATAGATAATGACTAATGAATAAGATTAAAGTGAATATTTACGTAAATTAATTTATAAATAGTAAAACTAAAAATTGTTCAGGGTACACAGCCAACAGCCTCCCTACTAAGTGTAATATAAAAATAAAAATACCAACTATATATTATAGTTTTCAGGCTCGCACTCACGATTTTTGTTTGGGGGGCTTACCAATTTTACTATTTTCCTTACAAACAATTACCACTAATACTATATCAAGAATAAGTATAAAACAAATTTCAATTTAGATTTGAAACTAATAATTATCGAATTCGATACACATACATAATAAACACAACGCGCGGCAAAATCGAATTGACTGAACTGATAAAACAAGACTTTCATGCCAAACACAGTCGACAGTCAAAATTATTATTTATGTTATCGTATTTATTGATGAAAGCCGACGGCTGACGATCCCACGTAATCTTTATACCTAAAATACGCCTCTACCTATAAGTTTAAAAATAATATTCAATTAAATAATCCATTACCGCCTAAACCTTATCATGTGCAAACTATGCGTATCTAACATAATAATCAATTTTGAAAAAAAAAACATAATCATTCGAAATAATTAAATGATTGTAATATACTTGTGACGAAAGAATATGCTATAATAATTTATATAAGCTAATATAAAAAAAACATTTAGGGGGAGGAGGGCTTTAGCCCCAAAGCCCCTGGGTACACCACTGCTAGTTTCTAGAGTTGGTTATTTTTTTATTAAATTAGTTTGGACTTATAAAAATTGTTTTTAATTTATTATTATTTTTCTGTGGACACAATTCTTAGACAATTATTATAATTTTAAATAACACAAATGACAAAGGTAAAAACTACTTACAACGTTTTCATTTTAATACTGTATTATTAAATAAAACCTATATATATTACAAAGAAACTTTTGTTCGTACATATCTGACAAAAACAGAATTGTATTAATATGGTGAACGTTTTTGTATCTAGATTCTAGGTTGGTATATAATATAATTTAGTACCTAAAGTTATTTCCCTAGATAGGTAATTATTTATTTAGGTATATATTTTAATGCAATCGCGTCGGTATCTATTATTATATATTTAGGTGCATATTTTTAACATGTTTGTGACATATTGTATGATGCTTAAGATTAAACTTATCAAACATTATTTTATATATTATTTACATTATTAATTCGATAACAATAAAGAATAAATTATTAGTATTCAAATTAAATCGTAAACATTGTGTTAACATTAGAAGTTCCAAGGTTTGCGACAGGAATTTTCTAATTCATTTTTGCATTTCCTTTACATTTATTGTGGTGTTTCAATTGCCCAATTTTAATTTAGGAAAAATTCCAAACTCGTATTCTATGTTTAAATAACTTTTTTAAATAAATTGAAAAGAAGTTCAGACAATTCCACTTTACTCGGAGGTATTATTTACTAACATTTATTCAAAAAATGTATCCAAGATCCAAACTGCAATTTAAAAAAATATATTTATGTAGATCTATATTTCTATAATTCTATGTGTTCCTACATATAATAATATAGGAACATGGATATGACTTTACTGATTTGTGTAGAACAAGTTTGTCATTACTATACATTAGTATTCAAAAAACTACATTAGTAATTTCTACTGTGTAATTATGACTTATACAGATAATATTAGCCATTAGATATTAAATATAGAAAACATGCGTGATGAACTTTTAAAATTACATAATTTGCTGTGTGTTTCACTGGGTAGTTGAGAAGAGCATGTGTGTATAAATTATTATATATGTATGGAATATTAACGGCAAGGAAGGGCATTGCGAACGAACCTACAATATATTAATATAATAATAATTTATATTATATATTATGTATACGGATAAGTAAAATCACTAATCATTGCAGACGGGCTAGAAAATTCTGGTTTATTAACACAAATACATTTTTTTTTATGATACTTTTGAGAAATGTAAAACCAAAATTGAGTGCGTTGGCGAGCGAAAAGTATTATATTATATAATATAATTGACTAATAGTAAGAATAGACAGATGTCTATTACGTTTAGTTTTATAATGTTTTTTTTTTTAAATTATAAATAGGTACCTACGTATATAATAAAGTACGTAAATTAGAAACTGGAATAATTAAAACTAAAAATTATATAATGTATATTAAATTCGAACATTTCTTATCAGATCATAATATTATTTAGATATATTCTCGACGCTTTTACCGATTTATGAAGGTTATGAATTTTTAAAAATCTTTAAAAATTATAGTTGAAATTGGTTAATATATCTATATAAAAATCTATATAGATATAACATAATCCTATAATGTTAGTTCTCAAAACATACAGGAATTTCAATGAATGGGTTAGGCACATTTATATGATAGGTATTTGGTATACAATATATATTATAATGCGCACGGCCAAGTTTTATTGAATTAAACAAAATTATCGATAAATAATGACAAACTCTTGTGCATTTACAATAAATTACAATGTTATAGATGGAATCGAACAACGGAAAGATTCAGAGATATAAATGGTTTTATGTCAATCCTACACAATGATGAGATATTTTTATATTTCCATTGTACTGCCGCCGTTATACATTGACGAATAAACGGCGCACTGAAAGAAAGCCCACTTTAAAGGAATGAAAAACTATACAACAATAATCCATGAGACCGTATTAAGAAAAGACATCACGTCTTAAACGATATGCTCGATTTGTAAAAAACTAAAATAAGAAATAAATCATTTTCTTTGGCGTTGTCAGGTATACCTATATAATAGGTACTTGCTATAGATATTATGTTATTATTATATATTAATATTATACTTATAGAGAGAACTCGCCGATTGTCGAGCAATTTATTAAACGCGCCTGATGGCTTGATAATACGATATTATTATTACATTAACTGCTCGCGATGCGATAATCATACAATGCCATTTTCACTAATATGTCTTGTGAAATTGGTTACAGTTCTTACACGTTTTCCGCGTAATAAAAAAAAAACGGACACCGCGCCGGTGACCGTCGTCGATGTATACCAGCTATTACCTACAGGTACTTATATTAGGTACACTGATTAGGTGTGATGATATTATATTATTATTTTGATGAAGAAAAAAACTCGACTTGACGTAGGTATAATAGTCACGCAGTTATTTTACGCTGGTAGAATATTATTGGTAATACATCCCTGGTCATATGAAAAATATGATAACAATGTTATAATATTATACTTCAACGTAAACCGTTCGGGCGTTCCTCGGTATAGTTAGGCGGTGGTTTTAGGTCTTATTATAGGTACTTACTCGACTTACGACGGCGTCTTCCCCGCGAATTCCGATTTCCGATCGACGCGCCAACGGATCGTCGACGGGACACAATAACACATCACTACGATGGTCGTACGCAACTGATGCGTGTAATCTATACGACGTGTCCTATTGGGCTTCAGCTGCGCCGGAGGAATTTTCTCACGGGGTAAATTGCCGGTGCGCGAAAACCGTTAAAATGTCTCTGAAATGTCGACGGTGTTAACGGAACGGGACCGTAGCTCGATCTATAATACCCACGTAATATGATTATGATATAATATTATATTTGAAAACAGACGAATGAACGCGGTCACCGTGGTCGTGGTCGTGATCGTGATCGTGGTCGTGGTCGTCGACCGAACGCGTCCGCTCGTCAAACATAGACTACCGCGGCGGCTCGAGTATGATATCGAACGCGAAGAGAGACGCTCGCGAGAAGAAGGGGCGGCGGCAGTAGTGAAGGCGGCGGCGGTGGCGGTGGCGTCAGTTGTGGTGCTGAGGAAACGGGTCGAAGTGTGAATAGGTAAGCACACACAGGTACTCTCTCACACACACGCACCACACTCGCACACACGCGCGTTAACACGATAACGCTGTATAAAAAAACAGGTATAATCCTCGCGCGACAGGTATACGCGGGCGGCGGCGGTCGATCGAACGCGCGCCCGGGCGTTTCCCGCGGGGCACAGGTGTCCACCTCCTTCCGGCCCGGCTAATCGACCACCGTCCGCCCATCGGCCCACCCCGTTGCGTGCGCGCGCGCGCGCGCGGGTCTGCCTACCGTTGCCGACCGACCGCCCACCCGGACGCCCGCGAAAAAGTCGAAGCGGCGGCGGGCGCACCCTTTTGCGCGGACTATCCCCCCCACCCATACACACCCACTCTAAACCCATCTACGGGCGACCGTCCGACGCCGCTCGCCGCCTGTTTGCACGCGTCTAATAAGCCCACCAAATCGTATCGAACATAATATACCTAATATTAAAATAACACAATATCGCATTGTTGTTATTATTATTAGGTATTATTATACTAATTTATACCTAAATAGTGTATTATACGAATATTATATTATAGTAAATATAATAAAATATAATAATATATAATAAGATGCACGCTCGCGGCGTGTTTGTTAGTAAAATAGAGTTTTGATTGGTTTTTTTGTATATATAATAGGTACCTAATATATATCTATATAGTATATATTTAATAGATATAATATGTTTATCGTTAAATCACTCTGTTAGTAAATATACTACATACTCACCTACGATATATAGATACCTATATACATTTTGACCTGCAAATGTTAAGTCGTATCTTTAAGTGTTGTATCTATAACCTATATATAATAAGGTATATTAAGAGTAACTTTTTTTGTTTAGTTTGTATCTGTACAGCTATATATAGATACCTATACTTTTATAATAAACTTAGGCACATGCGTGTTATTATTGCAGTGCCTTAACTCTATTTATATACAGCCATATATAGATCCCACACAGCATTTGGGAAATGATTATATTATGTGAATATTAGTGATGATCAAAATCTTGGTCTTGGTCTTGATCTTGGTCTTGCAGACTCAGTCTTGGTCTTGGTCTTACCCAAGACTCTTTCTATTTTCACAAAAGATATTTAAAAAAAACTAAATACATGTTATAGCTGTGTGTAGATTCTAAGTTGAAACTTGTCTTATCGATTTTGGGAAAATAATAATTTTTCAGTAATTGTTAATTTATATGAGACAACTATATTATTTTGTAGTAGGTATTAATTCCCATTATATGTTTCATATTTTTTTCAATAATTTGCTATTTCCTCGAATACTGATAAAATGTCATAACAGTACAAATAAATTCTTATTATTTTTGTTATAAATTATTAGTTAATGAAATCTAGATAGACTAATGTGTTTTCGGGGGAAAAAAAATTTGCAAGACTACAAGAGTCTTGCAGTGATGATTTTGTTTTGGTCTTGTTCTTGCAACCATAATCTTGGTCTTGGTCTTGGTCTTGCAGCAAGAGTCTTGCGAGACCGCAAGACAAAGACCAATTTTGATCATCACTATAGTGAATATTTTAAAGAGCTTGAATAATGAATATTCGACTAATAATATTGTATAAATATATTCTACTCGATAACAAATTATTGTACTATATGTTTGAGAAAATGTTGAATTAATATTTTATAAAGTTTTCGTAAAAATATATGATTAAAATTTTTTGTAAATGTTTTGTATGAAATATTTTAAAAAATATAAACTTCTTGGCCAAAGATTATAGCTAAAATAGTTTGATAAACATTATTCTCCTGAAAATAATTTTAGGAAATATTTTTATGCTGTGTGGGGACCCGTATTATACTATGTGAGACGCTGAAATGTTTTCTGTTATTTGAAGTTTCTTTTATACCTTGTAGGGGAGGTTTTACTGTATTTGTGAGCCAGGAATCGAAAATATTATTATAATAATTGTATACCTACGTAGGTATAAAAAATTATTCTTTAAGATGTACATTGGAGATATACTCATATACTTATATAGTCTATAGGTAATAATATGTATATGTATAATAGGTATAGGTTAAGTATACCTAACTGAATCTCAGGCACTGATAATGAGACCTAATAATTTATAAGTTATTAATTATTAATACTAATATAATATAATAGCTGATTATGTATATTATATGAATACCGTATACCGTATACCTATAAATTTCTATTTTTTAGTGTTTTTACAATGATTACATTTATTAGAATACTTTTATCGTTATAACTTTTTAAATTTTAAATTTTTAGAATGACAAAAAATATTTTTAATTTGTTATTCCGGAATGTTGGAGTAGAATTATTTTTTAAAAATTTTGTACAAAAATCTATGATTGAATGAGTATAATTTAGATATAGTTTATTAGTTATAACTGTTGATTATGGATTTGTATACATTTTACCCGCCACCCGGGTATATCCGTAGATGGGATATGTCTATTCCTTATGGGCGTGCTTCTTATGATAGTTTGCAGTTTGATGAAATGCGTATACATAAAAGAGTTTATAAATATAGTTTATACATAGTGCATAGGTATGTAGAGGTACTTGAAGTATACCTATTGAAAATTTAAGGATTCGCGGAAAAGTAATTTTTTATGGATATACCAGCTATAGGTGCCTAGCCGCCTATAGGTATATACCTAAAATATTATATTAGCCTATTATCTAATATTGCAAATTTATGAAAACAATGTACACAATTAATAAATCCATTAATCATATGTTTATAATAATCTATATAAATTGGAATTTTTTATATGTTATTTATTATAAAATAATTCCAAAAACGTTAATGCTTTTTAAAAATATGAGTGTTTACTTTTTAAAGAATCACCTGACATCTTGTATATTATATAACATTTGATAAATGTACGAGTAGGTATATAGTATCTATTTATAGGATCAATTTGAAATATGAAGAATGAATATATTGGATATAATATATAAGTATATAGGTAATATGTAGGTATAGTTTATATACCTATAATGATCTATATTAATTATATTAATATGTTTAAAATTATTATTAACTTTTATTTAGATTAAATTACAGCTTAAATATTACAATACAATTATAAACATAAGAAATATAAACACCTATTTAAGAATATTGATGACAATTTTATTTTATTTTATAACAATACGTCGGCCATAGCCCAAAGTAACAGAGAAAAATATATTTACAAGAAAAATATGAACTCTTCACATTATTTGAATAATATTATAACTGAAAGAAAACGACGAGTCCTTATTAGCAGTATATAGATATATATAGATACGCATCGTTCTGAACATTGGTCTATATATTACGAGAATAATTGGTGGAGCAAAGGGGTTAGAATAAGAAAGGGTAAGTTGTTCGTGAATGGAGGCTATAGGGATTTTGAAATCAAGTTGCTTAGCAATACAGGACAGTCTATACAGAGCCGTTAATGAGTTTACTTATAAACACTTGGTTTTCAGAAACACTCCTATCATGCTATAAAGATTGGTAGCCCTATATAGCACCTGATCATAATCATGAGATCAATGTGCAGAACCCTAGCAGCAGAACTTAAAACATTTTGTTGTACTCTCTCTAACTGCTCCTATACTACCATATATACTGTTGCTTTCAGAAACCCCCTAAAACGTAAAGCTTCTACCATTTTTATTGCTCCAAAATTTTAGGTTAATATACATATTGTAAGATTACTCCACATAGAATATGTGTGAAATTTTAATCAATAACTGTATTATATTATTTATACCTACTTGTTTTTTTTTTTAAGAATATAAACCTATTATATTATATTATGCGCTATATGTTTAATGTTTATATAATATAATATCATATATATATAGCGTATAACCTACTTGTTAAATTATAACGTTGAATAAAAAAATATCTGTGGAACATGCAGAATAACTTTAAATCTAGATGTGTATATTCACCTATACTATATACATATATATAGGAATATATATAGGATGTAAAATTAAAACCGCAATAATGTTAAAATTATAAATTATTCATAATTATGATTCTGAATTCATTATTTAAAAAAATATATTATACCTGTCACTATGTCACTTACCATCAAATATGTTGTAATGAAATATAATATGCAGTTATAACTTATACTTCTATTAAACTTGAGTTGCCTCGAAGTGACTAAATGTTGTTTTTATAGTAATTATAATAGTAATAACATTAGCCAAGATATTTTGGATGGTACCTTAAAATATAATACGATAGAGTTATGAATTAATATATCATTGTATATTCTACCACAAGATAAACTACATGAACTTGAAATACGTATCATACCACTGGTCAAGCATATCACTAATATATAGCCATAATAAGATTTTTTTAGGGAACTGATTGGTTATAATTATAACATAAACAATATAAATAGAGATTGCGAAATTTTATCTTATAAATATTTATTAATAAACCTAAACAATATTATGTAAAATTAATTTTGAATTTATATATATATATTTTTTTTTAAATATTGACCATTTCATCTATAATTAATATTATATGAAGATACGAATTGCAAGAAACCAAGTCCAGATAATCTAATATTTCCTTATTATATAATTCCTTAAAAACGTTTTTAATTAATCTAGTGTTGGAATATTCCTTTAAACAGATAATTACAACATTGAATGAAGATCAATTAGTATAAACTTTTTTCTAATATTTTATAAGAATTTTCAAATAAGTACTTATACTTGTTAAAATCTAAATATTTCCAATTCCAAGATTTTGAAAGTCGTTGTCTTGGTCTTGTTTTGTTTTGATCATCACTAGGCGTTGACAAGTCTGCAGACAGGTTGAGGGTTTACCGCTACCAATCGAACATCCAGAATTACTTTTAAATTTGGGTCTTGGGAAATCATCAAACGAGTTCCGAAATAGCATAAATAATAATACCAATAATCAATATGGTGTACAATTCGAAAGATTATAAGTATTACCTAACAAAACAGGGTACTTTTACCAATCTGGCATTTGAGAGTTACTCAAACTTCCTCCAACTTGTATTAATCCATCTGAATCCAGATACTGTATCAGTCATGCTAACTGTTTGGAGGAATTCTTTTTATGGCAACTCATGAAATATTAAACGAAAATTAGTGTGCTGAGATAATTTCATAACGATAGTTAGCTAGTGTTCCATTCAATTCAACTAGGGACATTGTCCCGAGGATCTCGAGAACTCTAGGACTTGAATATGGTTCTCGATCAGGGAGTGACAGCATTCGCCCCATGTATTTTTGAATTCATGGTTAGTATTATTGAATCTAAATGGAGACCAGAAAAGCGTAGGGGTTCGAAGGACGCCAGATTTTGCGAACTATAGTAATCATAAAAGACTTAAAAAAATCTTCTTTATTTTGAATAATAGTTAAGATATTGGATAATCAATTGTTCTATATTTAATCAATTATAATAGGATTTAGTTCGAATTACTGTTACGTATATTTTGGATGTATACATTAGGTATAAAGTGCACACAATCAAATTATTATTACACTATTATCTATTACAGTGTGTTCCGCTTAAAGTGGTGACATTAAATTAGATTCATTTATTAAAGACATACGTTTGGTTAATTATTCTTTATTATATATTTTATATAATAACAAATTAAATAAAAAATAAATTATATTATACAATATATAATAGTAAAAAAAACTAGAATAAATTAATGTAACTAGTAATATAGTTTTTAATTGAATACATATGGAGACGATTCAAATATAATAAAAAGTAATTTAAAATCAGTCGCTATCGTTATAAAGGGGAAAGTATATGATATCATACATGGGTGGTACAATGTTCAACTGGTAGTAAGTTTCGGAAGTAAAATTATATTATTATATACGTCGTATTTGAAAACAATGAGCCGGTAATCACTTTTCGATGTTTAGAAAGCTGTTTGAGAATACAAAACGGCAATTGGGCTTAACGAGTTTTTAGGACGATAATAATTTGACCTTTTTTACACGTACCTATATAGATACATTTCTTTATGTATAAATGTATAATAACATTTATATATTGTTTTGGAATCCGTGTAATACACATTACGTTTCAATGCGTGACGTGTATACTGTAGGTTTAAATCAACCGGTTTACACTGAGAATTTTACCACAAATAATCAGTGTTTCCGACTTCAATTATGTCCAAATATTTAATGTGAGCTAATTAACCACTCATTTAAATTAATAATTAGGAAAAAATATATCTAATAATAATAATGAAGCAAAAACAAAATGTTAAATGTTAAACTTAATAACAAAAATGTAAATATTTACATCTAATTGTTTGTATTATTAGATTATACGAATAACCATTAATCCCCATCAGTTATCACTTATAATTTAATTATGTATATAAATTTATCATATTTTTTATTTATTAAATTAAGAGGATGTTACACCCGCATGTGTTGTCTCTGTCTCACAAATGTATAACATAGCAAATTGTACGTTCTCAATAATCTAATTAACCAAGGAATTAATATATGAGCGAATTGACCTATTATCAAATTTAGAAGTAATAGAGTATTATCTAGTAAACATCATAGGTTTTTTTTAGATTTTAATTTTTAAGTAATTTATGAGTATTTAAAAATTGTTAATTGCCAAATTGTCAATCAAATAAATAAAAGCCGATATTATTAATGTATTTTTGCAAATATGTGCTCAGAAAAATAAAATACCAAATGTTCATTAGATGATCATAAATTCGTAATTAAATCGTCCATTGAACCGTTTATAAAACTAGGACGATGACAACAATTTATATATTTAGTGAGATCATTAACACAGCATCATTAGCTTGGGTATGTGTATGTCTGGTATAAGTGAATGAATAAACGATGACAAGATTGAAGGTACAAAGAAACATGGTCCATTTAATGTTCATAATGGTATGTTATATATAATAATAAACAGTGTTGGTTATAATACCTATTTTGACTACTTAAGGTGACTTTTTCTATACGATACTAAAAAACTAGTTTGATGAACATAGCCATATTAATTTTTCTTTTCGTGGTATAAACTTTGCATTCATTATAGTTAACCTATTGCAAAAATTGTTTAGTTTAATGTTTTAAAATATAGACCTTATGATTTTACCTATAATTATTAACGGTTTTTATAATTACACATTTTCGCACTTTCATGTAGTTTGGCATCAACAATTTCGGTTTACTAAATAATCTTTACTTAACATGTAAATAATTATCAGTTATTAATATTAAAACATATGAATTATATTACATTCATAGAAATCACTATTATTCGTTGTACGCTATTTTTTAAATGATAATTACCTGTATAATACAATAAATATTAAAATTTAAAATTGAATTAATATAGTGCATAACATATTAATGTTATAATCTAATAATAAATTATGATATATTTTTTAATGATTTTGAATTGGCATGGTATTATTTACCAACCTGTTAATTGGTCTAATTTAGATTTAATTATACATAACAAAATCACTATATAATATTATAGTTATTACGAAGTAAATGTTTATATAAGCGAGTAAAACATTGTGTAGGATTTAATATCAGTATCGGATCAAGAATTCACCCCTGGGAGGGGGATTTATTGAATACTAAATTACCTTTTTTTAGAATGATATTATTATAAAAAAGTCAGTCCAGAAGGAGGGGAGGTCGAGGATACTTCTCATTTCTGCAACAGTTGAAAAAATTGAATATTCATTTAGTTTTAATATTCAAATATTATATTGTTTTATCTTTTATTTGCATTAGGCTACAGTTTAAATCGTATACCGCCGGAATAGAAAAACTTAGACTCAAGTTTTTTAATATTTTTACAAACCATTGGTATACACTTACACTATACAGACATACAGCTGTTAGGTACCAACATATATATAATACCTACCTATGATCATGAGAATATTAACGGGAAAATAGTTTTAATGACGCTTTTTATCACTTTCTCAATACATATGTACGTAGGCACTTGCTTTATATTATAATATTATAGTCGAATGGAATTAATAAAAGGCGTCGCAATCGTTTAACAAAATTGGATCGTGTGAAAATCCAAATCGAAATAACCCATGTGTTGCCAACCGACGAACTTTTCTATTTTACACGCGCAATATTATAATGTAAATATTATTTAGTTCACGTGTATACACATACCTATATTATATCGTACCAATATTTCGGGAAGTTACAAATCATACTGCAATTACCTACGTGCAAGTGGAACATAATATTATTATTATTATTGTAAAATTATGTGAAATTACCTATGCATAATACCCATACGTTTATTTGTCGGACGTTCGTGGATTACACACGTCATCATACCCGCGCGTGTTTTAATGATATTATAACTTACAATTATTTGGCCATCAGAGATTGCGAACACTGCTCGTGTGTTATGTAATATAATAATTAATGATTAATTATTTTTATGCGCTCGATAGAGTATTGAATTCGATCCGAACGTGGTTGGTTTCATGCAGCGATCGGACGAGACCCAGTGCGCAGAGGCAGATTTGATTTAGGTAGGTACCTACATTATATACATAATAATATTATAGTATATTGAAAAAAACAAATCTCAAAACGTGTTTGGTGTACGATTATACGAAATATATCGGAATCTATATACGATATACATAATATGTATTATATATATATATATACATGCATAGCCATATATGTATATGGTATATATACCTACAAAAATTATTATAATATATACACACACATAGTCATGATACAGGTTGGACCTCACACGCACGGCCGCGGCGGTCGTATTGTATGGGTACCTTTAATAATATTATATATTATTATTATTAATAATCCTCGTCGTCGTAGTCGGCGGGCGGCGGAGGCGTCTGCCACACTTATGTAAGTCGACATAGGTTCGTTAGTGCAGTCAGACGGGATGATAGGTACCGCGCCGTTACCGAGGTATATATAGTTCGTGGTATATAAATACCACACAAGCGCGCTCACACACACACACACACACACACTTGTGACTTGTATAGTCGTACATATTATTATTATTATATATTATTTATATTATTATATTATATTATGTGATGGTATATTAAACGTGCACTTGGACGTGCACCCGGCGGCGGCGGTGGCTTCCAACAGGACGACATGATTCACCATCGGCGGCGGCAACGGTAACGGGTTCCCAGGAGCACACGCACCACGTATACGTTCGCGTGACCATCGCCGACTCTCCCCATCTTAACCCCCGTGAGCACACAGAATTTCAGGAGCCCGGACGTTTCGTATCATTATTATTATTATTATTATTATTCTTTTAAATTATACACAAAATACACAATATATATTACCTATATATACGAGTACGCCGTAATAGTATGATCCCATCGTTCTATAACACCGATCACATATACATATATATATATATATATAATATATATGATATAATAATATATAGGTAAAATAATCTTAACACACTATACAGGTAGATAACATTATTAAATCGTGTCTGTATTTCGATTTTCGGTGTTACCCGCCGTCCTACATTTCACCGATGTTCTTCTATATACGTTTACGTACATTAGGAATATATATAATAATATGTAGACTATATTATATAATAATATGTAGTGCGTACGTATAAATATTATATAGCCATATATAGGTAATAATTTAATAACGTAAAAACGCTAAGTACTACCTATCGTACATAATGTAATAGAGAGGAAAATAACGCACAATTATAATGTTATGTCTGCAGGCTGCTCGTTGGCCGGATGCATCTATCTACTCGACCGATGCATCTATCTATTCAGCTGGTGCATCTATCTACTCTGTTGATTCATCCATCTATTCAGCTGGTATGCTCGGCCGATGCCAAATGTTCCGGCATAGGTGGCGAGATCACTATTTCGGGGTCATTAATTCATTAATAAACCGAATTCAGCTGGCTGAACTTTGTTACTGGATTTTAATATTTAGCTACCGATTTGCAATTGTACAATTTAATGATTTGCACGCGTGTATAATATAGGTAGGTATATTAGTTTAGTTCGTTGATCGTTCAACGATGGCACCCTGCCACCATGACGAACCTCGTTCGTGTTATGTTTCGGGACTATTGCACATTATGTTACATTGCATTATTTTAACGTTGTGTCTTGTTCGCGTCGCGGTCTTGATTAAGGAAAAAATCATTTTATTTGGCCTAAAATAATTGATGTGACAGTTTGCCCTTGTTTCCCGTGTATCGTGTATGTATACTACCTATTATTGTTCATCGTAATATTCATATTATGATACCGGATTTTCGGATACCTATAATAATATATTGCAACCTTTACAAAAAACCACATTATATAATATGAGTAGTAAATACATATTTTATTATATTGAAAGATTTTGCTCGAGTGTTCTAAATATATAGGTTAACTACAAATTCGCTAGATTAAACCGGTGTGAAAAATAATGAACCGGAATGTTTGGGCCATATCGTTTACATGGTTCATTATCCCGGTGCAGGATAATGTAGGAGAATTTTAAACCGGTCTTAAGCAAATTTGTGGAATAATGTAAAATATGAAAACAGAATAAATAAATCACGATTTGTAGGTACCTAGGTACCTATATACATATTTTATTTTACGGGAAACGAACAAGCGCACTAAAAACCACTTAAATAGTTATTACTAATTACTAATTAGTAATAGTATTTAGTATTAGTAATTCTTACCTATATATGAAATATAAATATTAAATACCTATAGCTAAATTGAAAAGTACCACACATGTGATGAGAAGGGCCGAATAAACTATATTGAATATTTTACAAACATTATGTTTCCTTTGTTAAGAGATTTTATTTACCTGTAACTACACCAATCAATCTTCAATGCTGCAGAAGCGCTAATTTGTAACCCTCCTCATTATATATAGCAACTATTATAGTAGTAATAATTTAATTAGTTACGATTGACCTAGATCACGAAAGGATATTCGACAAGGGAAACACTTCAGAAACAAACGTATGTATACCTATAATACTAATGTTACACTATATTATAATCATTAAAAATGACTGAATTTCGTTGGTATCTACCTGAATGTAATGAAATCGAAAAAAATCTTCTGAGAAGGGTATTTAAAATTTTTAACCATACTATTTTTAATATTACACTTTACGAATGATTTTTATATAATTAAAAAACTATTATATGACTTTCCTGAAAATATACATAAATATGAACATTAATTTAAGTAAAATATTCTATCAATTTAAATTTTTTAATAAATTATTTTCGGATAATACTAAAAATAAATTAATCCTTAACACTTTGGTTATAATCATTTATGAAAATAGTTTTAAGTAGGTGCAGCCAAAATGACGAACATACATTTTACTATAAATGTTTATGTCACATAGGTATTAATTTATAATAAATGGTTCAGCTATTTCCATATAAAATAAAACAATCCTATAAATATTATTAAGGAATAAGAATTTTGAACACAAATGAATGTATAGGTATTGAAGATAGAAAATTATAGATAACTATATAAGTATGAAATATTTAAGTTCCAAAAGTCAAAATACTCAAAATAGCTTCTGGACCTATAATTACTAATTAGGTGGTCAATATTAATATATGTATAATGCTATAATGTATATACAATACAATATTATAATGTATGAAAACTTTCTAATATTTATACGGTATTATTTTTTGTCATTTCAATGAAATTGCAAAAACAAAAGCTACAAGGAAAATGAAACCTTTACATTCAAAAATAGAACATAAAATATATTAACATTTTAAATATTATCATATTATATTTGACGCAACATTTTTTCCTATTTAAACGATAACGCAATATTTTATTCTCATCACATTTTGCCCATGTTGCATGTGTACATACGAATAACTTATACCTATATGACGGTTCCTGGTATATTATATTTGTATTTACGTACATCGTATACAGCGATCGAGCGCATACAAATGCATTATGTCGTGATGCACTAGTCTGAGACAGAACAATATCTTTTCACATGATGTAGTTGCATATGCACAATATAAAATAATAATATAATACGTACGTGTATGCTGTGGGTATACACAAGGTGAACTATATTTATATACATTCATTATATAGTGATAAAAGTATACTCCTTGTGTATATTATTATTCGTCATTGTGTTTACTGGTGGTGGTGTTAAGACAAAAGCATTTGTGTATAGCATTCGCAATTGTGTTTAGAAAACGTAATCACACGAAGTTAAGACTCGTTGCAAGTGTATTATAGCATTTCCTCGGCGCCACTCAACCATTAAGGTGCAGGGGCATCTATACCTACCTACCTATATATTATATATAGGCATATGTATACACACGCAGTGAGAAAAAACCGCGGGAGACTACGCGTGTTGTTTTTCATGATTTTTTTCACATTATTATTATTTCTGGTATTCTCATTATTTGTCTATCCATCCGAAGATTTGATCCTGACTAATTCGTGACAAAAGCTTTGCCTCGTCCACCCATATACGCCGCGTAACGTGATAATGAGTATGTCAATGTGATTTAATGGTTCGTTTTCCGATCGGTTTATTTGCTCAGCAGTTCGAGACACACGAAGAAAGTTCAATATGCGTGACAATAGGATGCTTCAATAACCGATTTGTCACACCCGGTTTCGAGGATATGAACATTTATACGTATCGTCGACCGTGTCACCGGACGTTTATAATAATATGTGTAATTGAATAGCCGTGAGTGTATATTATTATGTATGTGTGTGTGTGTGTGTGTGTGTCAAGGAGTGATGTTTTTAGAGTAATACACATTTTTTCAAGTCTCATCGATACGTTGTGAGGGTGCATATAACACGTAGATACTATATTAAATTATATAGGAACATATATGGCTATACATATGTCCTATAATACTACATAGTGCTTATATCTTAGTAAACATATTGTATTTTATACGTCACAGGTATATTCGGTGTTCACAGACGCGGATCCAGAAATGAAAAAAATGTGGGGGTAAGACGAAAAAAATACTTTAAGTACCTACATGAAAGCATAGGAATTAAATTTAAGTTTTTATAGTGAATAAAATATTTATCATAATAAAGCGAATCAAAGTGTCTATACGGACTCCATATGACCATATTCATAACATTAAATTAAGACTGAGTCACAATCAGAAATTTTTTTGGGATCATGTCCGCAATCTCCGAGGGGGTCTTCAATTCCCAAAGAAGTTCATTTTGGTGACTAAAGTACCTCTGGGGACAACCTCTAGCAATCTATTTGCTACATATTTCTCCTCTCTCTAAGCGTATAAGTTCTAATACTTATTTAAATCAAATGAATTTTTGTTTCTTCCCTCAACCACTTCAGTTACAGCTGGTAAAGTCTACGCAGCCCTTGAATCCTTACAATCAACTCAAGGTTCAGTACCAGATGGTATTGCAGCATCATTGCTGTATCACTGTCGTAATTTTCTCACCTCGCCGATTTGTTCAATTTGTAATAAGTCACTAACTGAAGTTCCTTTCCTTCAAGTATTTTCCATAAACACACCATGTCGGGCATTTCAGTTGATGAGAAGATCTTCTTCTCTATATTAGTTATAGAGGATAGTATTACATTCCAGAATATTTTAGATACATTTACAAATTAGTGTAACATTTTTGAATTATCACTGAATACAAGTAAATGCAAAGTAATGTCTTACTATCGTTCCCGGAAAACCCCGGAATATGATTACTGCTTAAACGGACAACCACTTAAGCGCGTTAACCAAGTTAAAGATCTCGGATTCCTTTATGTTCCATCACTAGATTTTCGTCCGCATATCACTTTGTAGCTGGTAAAGCGCTACGTGTTCTCGGTTTTATTAGGAGACATTTTTCAAACTTTGATAACCCAAAATGCCTTTCTATAATATACACTACAACTCTCATATACGATCACTTTTGGAGTACATAGCTATTATCTAGTCTCCTTACACGATTAGTAATACCCAGAGAGACAGATTCCAAAACTGCTTCTTAAGCTTCACAGGGCACAGGCTCAATGTAGCGAATCCTCCTAACGATTACAGGATCATTAATGACATATTTAAATTCAAGTCACTTTCTGAACGTCCCATTATTTCTATCTGTCATTTTATTCAGGCATTGATTGATGGCAACATCGACACATCTCGAATACTGGAACAACTTAGCATTCGCATCAATGGTAATACACGTAATAAATATTTCTATTACATTTTACTAGGCCGTAGCAGTTTTGGAAGAAATGCTCATATATTAAGAATGATGTATATATTTAATAATTATCAATAATTTCGTACCTACTTAGAGACATTCATAATTTTTATTCATGTATAAAACATAAATGTTTTATTATTACAGTTGTACGTATATTTATTATATTATATTACTTTTTTGTATAATTTTGTCAACATTGTTAACAAAGCCGGCTGGAGTTAGTTAAGAAAAATACCTTTTATTACATATATTATTATTATATAATTACGTAGGCAATAGTGAAATATTTTTAAGTACCAAGGGTTTCATAGCCCTCATATCCCTCCCCCATTTGTATCCGCGCTTGGGTGTTCGGGTCTAGATTGGTCGAACAAAAATAATATAGACGTATATATAATTATAATTTTTAAGTTATAACGATTATACCGGTGACGGACGGAAATAGATGATTTATGTGATAATAATTTTCCAAGTTTTATACTCTAACCATTATTCATAGTTGTCCTTACAACTTCATTGTATCCATTAAAATCAAATCAATCGACGTGGTGATTTTAAAAGTATGATTTTTTTTTAAAAATATATTATTTTCCACGCTATATATTTTTATATTAATAGCTAGCTTTAATAATATACATTTATAAAATAATTGTTGAAAAAACTTAATCATTTTATTTTAAAATCTAGTATTTTTTTAAACTCAGTATTATCTAACATAGATTTGAGCATGTTTTTCATAATTTAAATTATACTCTATCGATGTTTTTTTTTCCGGAAATGGGTTGTTAACGAAGTCGTATCACACCTCAAATAAGCAACGAAATTATTAAATTATTATCCGTCACTAAAATCTACGGCGGAAATTTAAGGTACAACAAAAATGAACACTGAAAAATTCCAAATAAAATTAAGAAGCCTAAACATACTCTTATATTGATTAATAAAATTAATAATTGGAAGGTATGCAATTATCATTATTTATTTAGTTATCGCTTTAGCAATAATATTATCATATAGGCACATAATATGTATCACATTTGTAATAATAATATTATACGTACATTGTATGCCTAAAAGGTATGTAACTATTACATTTTAGATTGCATATATTTAGTTAACTTGCATATGAAATCTGCATTATATACAATTTTTAAATTAGTTAATAATATAATATATAGTATTAAAAGGATTTAATGAAAATAATACAATAATTATTTTAGTAGTAAGTATTATATTATTGTTTCTATAAATATAATAACACTAGACCTACCAAAATGTTAATGATTATAAATAAAGTTGTATTTAAAATTAAACAATATGTATGTGTTTATATAGTGTAAATGTATAGGTATGCCGAAATATTGTTGTTGACCTAAAACAGTGTAGTTGTAGTTTATTGTAGTTGGCCTAACTATTTGAAGCATTGAAGGAATGTCTTCATATTTAAAATTATAATGATAATTTATTGCAATTATATAAAGCCTTTGAAAAAAATTACTAGTCATAATTCAGTTTAAACCAAGCTTACAGTATGTGGTCAATACTTTCAATACAAAATATAAATAATTTACGTATGAAATTGATTTGTTCTATTTTAAGACGATTAATAAATAAACATAATACCTAAAAATAAAAGGTACACCAGGGTTTTTTTTAGTGTGCAATGAGACACATTTTGTGCAGTGAGAAAAGGAATTGTGCAATGTAAATTGTTACTCTGTGCAGTGCAAAGAAAGAATTTCAGGGTGATATATTTTATTGTATATTATAAAACAATAATTGAGTAAGCTTCAAAATAAAAAAAAAATGTTTTCTTTTAAAATTAAAAACTGTTTATATCATTCCTTATTATACTGTTTTTTTTTTCATTTTTTTTTTCAAAACAAAAAAAATATCTACCACCTTTAAGCACGTCATGTTTGTGGTGGTGGTAGAGTACTATATAAAACGATAACTAATATTAAAATTACAACAGTTACCTAAATATATTAATTACTTATTATTTATTCAATTGCCTATTGGAAATAGCCAAATCTGATTTTTTTTCATTTCTATATAGTTATACGATTCCATTCTGTATAGAATATGTTTCTTTTTTATATTTACTGACATTAAGTTGTAGTTTTTTGGATCTAGAAATCCATGAATTTTTGACCAAACGCTTTTCTAGAATACTAGCTCTGTTTTGACATCAAATGCCCTATTTTCTCATTTAATTATATATACGATAGTTAAGTACCTACCTAGTCAATTGATTGTTTTATATTTATGAACAATTATTATTACAAATTACCTATTCCGAGTAAATATTACTTAGTAAGTATTATTACTAAGTAAGTATTATTTATAAACAAAATTTAAATTATTATTTATAAATTTACAATAAAAATAGTTCATTAGTATAAAATGATTTATTTAGTATATCATGAGAGAGTCGGAATTTTTATGTTTTTACATATTGTTTCTGAGTACCTATATGCAGTCTTATGAAAGTAAAAAATGTAGATAGTACAGTTTACAGTAGACAGTAGGTTAGTAGGTACCTACTAGGTAGTATAGCCGGCACAGTTCTCACAGGGACAACTCCAGAGACATGATTAGGGGGCGACGAAGTCATAATTTTCAGATAATGTCGATGATTTTTTTTTGCAATTTTGTTTTTTATACACATTTTTAGAAATATAGCTTTGGGGGGAGGGGGCTAGGGCCCCTCTGAAGCCATCCCTGACAGTTCAAAGGATAACATTCCTTAGGGTTTGGTGTGCATAGACAAATTCCCTACTACAACCCAAGAGTGGGAACAAGTTTGTGCAGTCAGAAAAAATCATTAAAAAAAACCCTGAGGTACACAACTATCTCCGTTCCGCTTTGAATCTAAAAAAATACATATTCTAAAATAATTCATATTTAACTATTGATTAGGTATAAATATATGATATAATATTAGTTATTATATATATATATACATATATGTAAGTACATTATACAACTACTCGTGCATAGCAATAAAAGTAATAACTATTTGGTAATTCAAATTTATACGCTCTATACAAGTATGTAGTTATTACTTACTATTATTTACAAATTATAGGTAAGTACATGTATTTTTTCTCATTCATCCTTTGTAATGAAATCTAATTACTGACCCATAACTGTATTGCAAAATCAAAGCTATTTACATTCGACAAAACGTTGAAATTATTCCATATGCATACTAGATATTATGTACCAACTTTTTATTTTATTTCATAAAAACTATAAATTATTAAAATATATGCATGTGCATTGTGCATATCACAGTGAAAATTCACAATAAAAAAATTCTCTGCCCTGATTATTATAATAATATAATTACTGAAAATTCATACAGGTTAATTATGTAATTAAATGCAAAATAATATAGTTACTCAAATACGAAGAAATTGTTTTTTTTTTATTTTCATAAACAATTTATAGTTATTGGATTTCCCTCCACTCTGACCTCAAAATCCCAACCATATATACACTTGCCACCCACTACTATATATCATTCCACAAAAGCACTTTCAATCACTCAAATCCTCTAATTTCAAACCTCTCCTCTCTTACTCTTTATAATAACCCACCTCCCCGTCTCAAACGAAATTGGCCCAGGGACCTCTTTAACATTTAATAAAGAAAAAAAAACTGCTTAGAATTTTTAAGTAGGATCACTGGACCCCCTTCTTTCATGCCGTCCAGTCCTGTAAACTGTACCCCCCTATTACTTATTGTATTGTACAATATTACAGATTGTATATATAACATAGAATATTCTTGTTTTCCAATAAAAAAAAAAAAAAAGTTATTGGGATTTGCGGTTTGTTACATAATAATATAAATACGTATAGTATGAACTTAAAGTAAATCTAAAAATCTCTTTATAAAATATATTTTGTAAGAGTAAAAGTATACCTTTGACATGTTTATTGTATCGATCAATTTATAATTTATCTGCATTTTTATAACAGTAACCCATAGTTTTAATTACCGGATGAAGTTTGAACTCAAAACTCAAAACTCAAAAGTAGGTATACGCGTCTGCAAATGTGGTACGGAATGAAAGGCCAATCGGGCGGGAGAAGCATCTATGCCTCTGCGGTCCTCAGCATCTACTCCAGTTAATATACCGCCACTGCTATAATACAATATAATTATATATATTATATGCATAATACCTGAAGATAATAATATATTATGTACTTGTTATGTTCATATTATAATATATATACCTACTCGTAATGTTCATATTATATACAGCTAGTGGTTAGTCATCAACTCCGCCTCGGTGTATTGTAAATTTTTACACGGATCCATATTAACATATAGCTGGTGTACTCGTGGAAGTGTATCGAATATTTGAATGTATCAAATCCTCTGAAATTATAATGTATTCTGGCCCGTGCAGGTCCGTGCTCGACACGCATCCCCATTCCCTGCAGTGGTTTCTGTGGCCTCGCCGGACACTATATATATATATAAGTACGTATACCCGACTAAATACCTAAGTATAATATGCATAATGTATATTATGTATGTATATAATATTCACTACACACGCGCGGTAAGTTTTCTTATTTTTCATAATGTCGTGACTATATAATGAACATTTTTCAGAGTGGGTGCCTAAAAATATTCACTAAACGATTCAGCGCCACTGGACTTGGGCGACTATATAGAAACTATACTACATAACAATTATATCTATCTACATATTATAGTATACAAAAGAATATAACCTAACCTGTTGCATCGGTAAGTATAAGCGTGTGTATAATATATAATATAATAATATATATAAATCTTGTTTTTCGGCTAATGATGCAAGTTATAACACGGAATTATTGTTGCATATTATTATGTAGGTCCAACTTTGTAATTGGTTCTATATTTCTATATTATAGTGTTAGGTTTACAGTAAATTGTTACAGACTTACAGTGGTTTCTATTTATGTGATAACTGATAAATAACGAAAATCGATAAAAATCAAATTTATTGAGCATAATACTTATTGGAAACGGTAAAATTAATTCTATGATGAAAAAGTAAATAAATAACATTGTGTATACACAATAAGAATTATTATCAAGAACAAGGTGCAATTTGAAAACTCTAATAAAAACGAGTTATACACGTCAAAGTGCGAATTTCAGCTTCCCGTATTCCTTGGTTGGAATTATGTTATGCGGCACAAAACAGGTTAATCGATTTAAATTGTGAACAAAATATTGAAGTTCATACAAATACGATCTATACATAATATATATTATTTTATATGTTTTCTTGTGTAAAAACTAAAAATACATGATACACTGCGCTCGCTGGCTTTCCCAGGAAGGATTAAATGTTTCAAACTTTTCCAAAATGTGTACCTATGCCTTACACTCTATTACTTACCAAAAACTATAGGATTACAAATCAAAGAAGTGAGTGCATTATATTATACTTATTGTATCATTTGTAGATATGCGTTTAATTTTGCGTTACCTTTTAAGTGGACATGAAATCAGATCAAAATGCAAAACAGTATTATACTTTTCGCCGGTTTTAACGAGCTTCCGTGTATTTTGAAATTGTCTAAACATTGCGTAAAATGTTTACGTAAAACATAAATATACCTAATACGTCGTATTCATTAGGACGCGCATGACGTGGATGCATAATAAGCGCATAATACGAAACGTAAATAAGCACGAACATTTTTGACGTCGAGTCGAATAATTTTATTCTAATGACCGCGAGATAGGTATATGCGCGCGTACAATAAAAACAACTAATAAACATACATAATGAACACTGTACCTGTAGTATACCTATGTGTAGGTATATATGTGCGCCTATTTAAAATTATACCTATCCGTATAAGTTCTATATAATATGCTATTATAATCATTAATCCGCCAATCACATATGGAAGCCTTAAATTAAAATGTACATCAAAATTACTCAACGCACATCATGTCATAACATATTTATTTAGATACAGTATATTATAAGGACCGCTAACATATTTATTGTGATATATAATAATATGGTGATTCACCAAGTATGCTCATCCCCTCTTTTTTTTTTTGATAATTAATTTATTCAAATTATTCTGGGTTTTAGAATTTTTGAATTCGTACTACTTATAGAGACCATATTTTCAAATATTAAGATTTTTTTATACTTTTCAAAGGGCCAAGAGTGTCCTGTGGCGATATAAACTTCTGTTTTTTTTCAATTACATAGAAAATTTCATCCTTTTCACCGTAATAATTATTTAGTGGATAGTAATTTTTGATTTACCCAATTAAAAATTCGACCGAGTAGTTTCTCAGTTATCAAAATGTTCATACACATAATTCTCCTTAATTAGTATGAAAAATCTCAAGAATTAAAAAATGTGATTTTTGAGTAGGTAGGTAGTATATTTAAAGATTCTAAGAATCAGATATTCAATAAGCTAATTAACAACTATTTAATATACTATTAAATAGATGCCCACAATATAAAAAAATATTTAAATAGCCACCTTTTAACCCGGTTATTGGTGAAAAGTAAAATTTATCTAAGACGCATGGAAAAAAATTTCCATTTTTCCAAAATCTGTCAGTAGTTGGTACAATACTATATTTACGTACACAATTATAACGACGTTCGTTTAATCGGTGTTTTCTCACGCAGTTTTAAACGACGTACCCTGCTCTCGACGAGCGCTACTTAGGCGGCGGGCCCTTAGGCCGCACAGCAGTCCTCCACTAATTTCTTCTCATAAAATATAATAATGCAATTCGTTCGCAGCCTGTACACACACACACACATCACCTACAGAGGAACACGCATCGTAATGCACGCCATCCGAGAGGTGGACTTACCGGCGGCGAAGTGTTTTATTTTATTACTGTTTACTTTTCAACGGCGTTCATTGTGTGCGGTGTGCATATTATAATATCAGACAGTACGAATCGTAAAATATACCCGCAATAGGTATACTTATACCTAGGTATAGGCGAGTAACGTTAACCACACGCGTCGCGTCGACGATGTCAATGTCAAAATAAGTAGGTAACGATTTGGCGAGGTACATTATGAGCTGTGCACAAATTTATAACATTGTACCTATTATACTTGTTGATATATTTTAAATTTTGTGATTGCAGGCCACATCTGTCATTGAACCGACAATTTGTGGATCAAGTAAATATTTGGAGATATCAGCGAATGTCATAGATTTGAGCTTCTAATATTAAGTCTCGCAAAAATCACGATTTATATGAGGAAAGTACAAGTAGGAACGAGACGTGTTTTTCCAAGCGTCTTGTTCGTCTATAATTTATATTATAGTCTATACTATAATATACACTCTTAATATGTTTCTCATTCTAACGTATCTCACAGAGACTTGGTTTAATTGTGTACGGAAATTCAGCTTTTTAGGAATTAGTTCCAAACTTTGTCATTTTTCGTTTATAACCACGTTACTAACTTCATCTTATAGATACATTATGTTCAACAGTGACGTAGCCAGGGAAGGGCTGAGGTTGCTGCGGCCTCCCACCCACCACATTTTAATGGTCTATGTCTCTATGATAATCGGATAAAAAGTCTTAAATTGTATTTAAAATATTTAAAAATGTACTATAAGTATTATCACTATCTATCTGTGCTAGTACGTATTTAATGTGTAAAAGTTGATCAGCCCCCCCGAAAAAAAATCCTGGCTACACCACTGGTCGAACATTAAATTATGAGAAATTTTCTTGTAGTTTATATATATAATACGAGTAGATTTTTATACCTACGTATAGAATAAAGTAATAGGCACAAAAAAAATGTATTTAATTAAAAATTAAGTGCATTTTCAGTTTTGATGGATGTAATAACCTTCATAAGATTATATTTAAACGACATATTAATTGTATATTTCGAAAATTGTTCATGATAATATCATCGTGTTTCCATTAAACAGAAGTTGCTCGAACACGTACCTATAAACTCTTTGATTATATACTGATACTATATAGATATAATACCTACCTACTTTTATGATTTATTAACATTAGATTATAGATTATTGATAGAACGTTTAGTAGGTAACTATAATATTTTAGATTTTGAGTGAAACGATGAATGTATTGATTTTACAATGATGTGTGTTTTTTTTAATTTTTTTTTTGTGTCTGTCATCACGTTATAGGACAGTAAAAGTGCTTGGATTTTCTTCAACAGTAGCTTTTCTGATAGGAAAGTGAATCTAGTTGGTACTTTGGGGGGTCAAAAGTGAAAATTTCCCAATAGTTTTCACGAGCGCCGGGAAAAACAACATAAAAATTAAGGAAAAACGGGAATTTTTACACTAAAATCTGTTTTCGAAAAAATTAATTTTGGTTTTTGGTGCAACTCTTAAACAAATGACCGTAGGTACATGAAATTTTGACTAAATGTTTATATTAGCATTTTCTATACACGATAATATTTTCAAAATGTTTTACATTTTTGAAACTTCTAAAGTGTACTATTATATATCTATGATAGTATCAGGGTTTGTTGTTGATGTATAACGCGTTTTAAGTACCTAATGGATAGTGTGATATGATTAACTTGGAATTTATTATAGGTACCTATTATAGGTCAAATTTTGGTTTAGTACCATAGATATGTATATATTATAATATAATATGTCTTATACCTAGACTGACATACCGTCTCCGCTCAGAATCGTTTTTCTTATACAATGATATTATATCGTTGAATTCAAATTTAATATCATCCATTATACAGTGACCCACTTGTAACCTACTGTACAGCAGAGCGACACCCACTTCTTCACCTTTTTATAGATACAACACTCATGAAACTCTAATAACATAATAATATAGGTATACCTAGGTGCTATTATTAAATCATGAACGGATATCTAATAAGGAATTTTTTTTCTCTTTCTTCTGTAGATATAATTTATGTTATACATAATCGTATATATAAACAATAAAAGTAAATAATAAACTCATATTATTTAAATCGTGTGATTTTAATTGTATACACATTTACAACTTGAAATGTTATATTATAATACCATATACCTAATATATATAGATGCTGGACAATTCTTAAGCTTATTCTTTGCCTGTATATTATATGAGTATAGACGTTGATACAAATATATGAAGTTTTTTACAAAACATATTTTATATATTATCATTTAAATTGATATAAAAAAAAAAAATTATGTTTTTTATTCTTATCTCTATTTAGGTTATTCCTTTTTTTTAAATAAGATTATACATTTTTAATTTACTATTCAAAAACCGAATATTTCTTTTAAGGATTTCGAACGTTATGTTTAAATAAGTATAAGTATTAAGAGTTTATATGAGTGGAGTAGTAAGCCAACATTTTAAAGGCCATAACCATAAGCCATAACACAACCAAGGTAATCAAAATTATTCGACGCTTATATGAATAAAACATCGTTAATGTATAATGCACAATGGCCACCAGAAGGGTTGAAAACATCAACGCTATTTTTAGAGATACTATTAAATAACATTCCAAAAATAGGTATATAAAATAGAAACTAGGAAAGAAACACTGTTTCTGTACTCAAACTCTATTTTTAAGGTTAGTTTAGGTTTAATAAAAAAATCAATCAAAATTTGAACTTAATCACTTATAAAAAGAATTAATCATATGTATTTTTGATATTTAAAATTTTAAAATTGCTATAAGAACAAATTTTGTGAGTTATTAATTATATAATGAACCTTGAATTACATTTTTAAGCTTTTCTATACTTAAAATAAAATGTTTCAAACCGACTTCTATATTGAATTATAAGTTATAAACAAACCGTTTTAGTATTCTTAAAATATCTGTCAATGCATCACGATACCATAATAAGAAATATTTTGTTTTATCGCAGTATTTAATCAGATATCTATCTGAAAATGAAAGTAAAAAAATACCTTGAGGACGAGTCACTAGAACCAGGCACTTAAGTCTTCCTCAAATCCATACTAGTATAGCTGTATGCTGATATACTAGTTTAATCGAATACAATAATATACCTCATGTATGAGTATCCAATATTTTTTTTTTAGATACCTACCTATTATATATTTTTTTTTTGTGTTAAGTTATCACTGATAAGTTTTTGCTCATGAGGTAGGTACGAGTTGGATAGGAGTGGGCATTTTTGCTCAAGTGATGGTAATTTCTTCACATCTTTAATTGTTTGTGTACTACAGTTTCACCTTTCTGAGTTTGTTGGTTGGATACTGGTAAATGTAGCCAACATTTCTGCTATTCCTCCATTATATTATGCCTAGACATAAATTAACTTCAAATTTGTATGTTCTTCTCTGCAGGGATGATCGTTGACTCAAGTTCCAAAAGAAATCGCCGATCACTGTTCTGCAGGTTTTCCGATTTCTGCAGTTGTAACTACACCATATAGTCTATAATAATTAATAACATAATATATTACACCAGAGGCCGGTTCATCGCATTTTCCCGCGTCATAAAACCACCCAGGTAATACTATTTAATGTAGGCATAGCGAACATGGAAAACACGTGTTGATCCAACATGTATAGTATTATAATATACACGCGTAATACATAGGTTTCCGTATTAACCTCGGTCGGAGATATAATTATAATGATCGTGAAAACAATAATAATAATATACTCTTGTGTATATACATACATATACCTCCATATAATATTATGTACTATC
>WHPZ01590829.1:0-44300 GCA_016617965.1 Macrosiphum rosae
GGGGGGGGGGGGCTGCAGCCCCCTCAGCCCCCCCTGGCTACGCCACTGAGTCTACCCTACTATTTTTATAGTACAAACAACTGTTTTGTTTTTTTCGTGTATCTTAAATTAACAGTTTTAAGAATATACATAAAATACAACTACATAAGTCAGTTAGCTTAGTTAAAATAGGAGGTTATCAAAATTAAAACTTCAAATGGCTATTTAAAATTGTGCCAATGTTTTTTTGATATTTCTTAATAGTACAACTTATGAGTTTTGAGTTACGAGGAACCTTATATTACATTTTCAATCATTTTAATTCGAAAATAAAAGTAGAAAATGTCAAATATCTACACTCTACATATTGCATGTATCTATACTTTAAAAATTATATATTATGTGTAAAAAGTCCTAGTAAAAAAAATATTATATGTGAACATTTTTACAAAAAATTACAGTTTTTCGTTTATTAAATTTGAATTACAACACATCTACTTTGTCAAAAACTGGTAGGTTTTTAGTTTCTCCTTATTATTCTGAAGAGTTGTATTGAATGTTATCATTTTAGGTTTTTATACATTTGTTTAGAACACGTCTTTATAATATGTGTCCGTCGTATCCATCCAGTCCCGTGATATAGTTACCAGTACAATATGGTACAACGATTGTTGATTTTTATTTATGTATTGTTCTAAGTTATACTGTGCATAGTACCTACATAAATTGTATAATATTATGGAATTATTATGATTTAATGCGTCGTATTAATTTATTTTGGAGAACGGGAATTCAGCACGCCCGCAGATTGAGCTCTTTTCCATCTCGTTTATTATTATATACTTGATTATTTATTGTAGGTATAACTCGCCGAAAGCTATAGCTGCAGTATAGGTATTAGATTTGGGCACGCGTTCAGCGCAGATACCTATTTAGTGATGTCAAAACGAATTAATTCTTTTAGGTCCACAATAATAATATCACAGTACGAAATGCCATGCACGGTAATGATACGCGTTAAAAGCCTATCATAATAACGAACAAACGTTTGTTCGGCATACATTGTGCTATAATATACGATCGACACATGCGGTAGGTATATTATATAATATACGTATTACATATTTTATAAATATATACATATAACCTATATATAGTATGTACATACGTTTGTGCCGCGTACGCACACTGCACGTTCAACCCCTTTTCGCCGTCCCATTTACGCGGGAATCATTATCGTGTCCGATGACCGAAAAAACAATACACGGTCGACCACCCCCCTACCGCGAGGGCGTTAGATTACTGCGCGGACGGGGGTTGGGGGCGCACGCGGATGTGGCGAATTCGCGTCGTCGTCGTACTTACTTTTGTACATATATACATATTATATACCATACATATACATATACATATTATTGTGTATTACGTTGGCTTGCAAAGGGCACTCGTCTCCGCGTCTCTTTAGCGAAGCATTGTCCGTGCTCCGTGGACTGAGCTAAACGGGCGCGGCCGCGCCTCGAGCGCACGCGGCCGGCTCGCCGAGTACGACCCGCTCGCATGCACGCAAGTCTCGCTGGAGCGTTATAATATTATCATAATATTTTCCGTCCTCCAATCTGAACCCTATTCATCGGCCGCACAATGGGCCTAATACGACGAAAAACTACATATTTTCGTATGCGCGTGAGGTACCGGTGTGATTGGCGAGCACTTAACCACCGGCGGCGCCGGCGGGGGGGGGGGCTAAAACTAGACTAATAACGCGGTTTTTCCCTTAAGTAGGTCTTTACCATTGTTGTTACGAGCTGGCTGCAGGCGTTCAATTAATTTGGCCATTGAACGTAATTTACTATATTGAGTTTTCACACTATTTTCATACGACTTATCTTTTAGTCAGGCAAAAAGTCATGCACCATGTAACACATTAATGCATTTATATATTATAATAATATTATTATTGTGATTATTGTTATACTACTGCCTATACATAATATTATATGCATTATATAAATCATAAAAAATGATTAATTTTTGTCTTATTCCACCCTCCCCCACATTCAATTTTGAAAAAACACTTATATTTTATTGTATAGAATGTTCGCTCTCGGACGACAAATCAAAGTTCGCGTTCGTATACGACGGCTCACGTCGTTCGAGGAGGACATGGCCGAGGCGTGTGAAAAAAATATGTGACAGACATGATAATAGATTATATAATATGTCTTGTGGTGCTCGTCACGGGACCCATTCAATCAGGTGCAATTTCAAAAAAAAAAAAAATAAGAAAAAATGTACGTACCCACACTGCGGTCTTGAAAGAGGGTAATAAAAATATTACCTTCAGTGATTCGCCCTCAAAAAAATCTCAATTCCACGTCTTCGTAGTAAACGTTTCCGGAAATAAGTCATGTTTTGGCAGAGGCGACAAAAAAGGGGATGCCGAAAATTGCTTGTCGTCAAAATTGTTACCCATTGTTAATCCGAGAAACACCATTTTCCCGGTTTCAATCGATGTCCCGAATAGAATATTATATTATTATAGTTCTATTTTATATACCTGGGTATTTATATTATTATAATATACATGTATATTATACCTACCAAACGTGCACGAGTACCACGTGTACGGCTGACAATCGGAATTGAAATTATTTTATATCTCCTAGATCGATTATTTCGGTCTTACCAGTTACGCTTTTCATAAAAGCTAGTATGTATATTATCTAAAACTGGTCTATTGTTACAAAAAAAAAAAATCCTTTTTTTCACGCAAGATTTTTGCAAGTTTATGTTCAATGATAAATACCTACCTATTAGGGTTGTTATGTAATAATGCGTACTTCCAGACGGAGTGAGTTACTGTGATCTATTCGTCCAACCAAATGTGTACCTATAGGCTATATTATAGTCTATACCTTTAAATTTAATTATTGCGTCGTTAGAAGTAAATCATTATGAATTAATCACGTCATGATGTGGTTTCTTCTGAGGGGGGAGGTGATTTTGACAGCTGTCAAAATAATATAGTTAGAACTAAAGAGACGTATACTGTATCGTCCTGTATGCACATTGATCGTTGATTACATGCGTACCAAAAAATCGACGCGAATTTTGATTTATATTCGATTCTAAATATTATGTAGGTACCTATACGATTTTCAGCCACCATATAATTACGAATGAATAAAATATACAGGCAAGCACAAACCTTTTAATATAATTGAATTTGATATGAAACCGTATTGCTTAATAGTCACTTACTCACGTCGTCACGATGTGATACACGAATAATATCGTTCAAAAAATATAACATTATAGTCATCACTCATCAGACTACATGCCTAGGCATATTATTAAAAAAACCGATGTTGTGCGAAAATTGAAAAATATCGATCCGTCGAACACGCGTCATATGATATTTTAGTGTGTGTGGTCTAATAATATATTGGTATAAGTACATCTCAGGGTTCGGTCAAGGGATGGGGGTGAGTGTGTACGGGAAACATATTATAATATACCTACGCGTCAAATATATTATTGTAGATCGTTCGACGCTTAATAAAATACACTATAAATCAGTGCACCACGTACGTACGTACATTAAAATATTATATTTTATACACCCTATTTCTCAACTTGCCACCTCCCGGCAACGTATATACAAAAATACTTTAATATTATGTGCGTACAGGGCGCGTCCTCCGCGCACAATAACATTTTTAACGAGGAGAAACCTGGAAACTCGTCACACGCTGCTCTCCCTGTACACGGTGAAATTTTCCGCACAACATAGCTCGTATTATGTTATATTATACCGAGGCGGCGATGTATGTACATACAAATGTATAATGGGTATGTGCGGTCGGAAGTCATCTCGCGCGTATAACAATCAGTCGAACTCTCGGTGCGTATACGTATATA
Source organism: Macrosiphum rosae (assembly GCA_016617965.1). Classification (NCBI taxonomy): domain Eukaryota; kingdom Metazoa; phylum Arthropoda; class Insecta; order Hemiptera; family Aphididae; genus Macrosiphum; species Macrosiphum rosae. The sequence continues at coordinate 3,901 of WHPZ01590829.1, forward strand.
GTACAGTTCGATGGCAAATTAACTGTGAAACGCTGCGTGGTTTATTATTATTATTATTATTTTTTTTTTTACTTCAACCTCGACCAATTAGTGACGATCGACTAAATCGTCGTCGTCAAAATGGAAGGGAAGCTGAAAAAAAAAAGAGAGAGAAATAAAGATATAATATAATATTATAGCGAGGGGGGGAAAGAGTGGCGGGGTGCCGAACGTGTTCGCCTCGACTTCGTGGAGGGCCGGGCCCGAAGAGGCGGTTGAGACGGAAATAAATGAAAAATTAGCCGATGAAAAGTTTGTCGAATCATCGAACGTCGGCGGACGAGAACGGCGACGACGTGGAGAGGGCAAAACCGATTCTTCAGGTCGTCGAATTAATTACGTCATTAGACATGATTGTCACGTTTCCGTGCGCGGGCGTTCAAAGGGAATACGATTTCTCGGATTTATATTATCATGTACCTATATATATATATCACATATATATATATATATATATGTCGGGGAGAGGACGATTTCCAGTCGAAGATGGTCGTAAAGCGTGGTGGAGGAGGGTGAAAGAAACTCGACGATCGAGAAAAATGTTTTTGCCCTCTTCCCCGCGTGTAGCTATATATTTTTTTTTGCTTTTCATTTTTTTTTATTTTTTTTTATTTCTACTTTCTCGTTCGTCCCGCTAAACTTTCTTCGATCAAAAGGACTTTAATTAAGCGAAAATCGAAAAGTTGCCGTTTCTTTTCTCGTGCCGCCAAATTCGGCCAATAAATTTTCCGCATAATTGCACGTCACCTTGTAATCACGCGCCGCTCGCCCGCGGTACGCCTGCAACGTATATAAAAATATTATGTATATTATACGCACTATACGTCTTCCCCCCGTTTGGTTTTATCGATGACTCGAACTACATAATGTTATTATAATGTTCACTAGAGGATTCCAAATAAAATATACATAATGCCAATTTACCAATTACGCCTACTGCAGCTTCTTGTTAAATACATCGCATGGTCCACGGATAATATATCATATTGTACTATACATATATTATACATATACATATCGATTCTCGAGTGTTTATTTTTGTTTGAGACGGAATGTCCTAACCCCCCACATTTGCGTCCGGTTAAAAATGTACAGCTGGCGATTTTTTAGTGTGTTCAGAACACTTTGACTGTTGATCATTGTTGTTTTTTCTTCTTAACCACTGCAATTAGGCACCATCATAAGAGATGTATAATATTATACATCAATTTATTCTCTTGAACAAATGTCTAAGAATCCTGTAAAATTCTCAAGTACTTTTAAAGAAACATATAATAGATATTAATCACATATGGAACATGGCAATAATTTATCTCATCATTTTTAAGTTTTTTAACCATACTTGTTCCATTACCAAACACTAATAATATAATTAGTAAACCGTATACACTAATAATATAATTAATAAACCATAGTATGCTCTATATATTGGATACTATAATATATAGCCCTAAAATCAATGATCTCCGGAACGTTTACAACTGCAGCTTATATCCTCATAAGTTGTACTACTTAAGTATTACTTATACAATATATAATTATTATATAGGTACAGTGTGAGATAAGAAAAATACGTAAATCGACGCACTTGATCGTTTATTTAAAATATAGGTAGTTCTAATTTTAACGAATTTCAAAAGAAAATATTGAAAACTTAAGTATGGGTAGGTACATTTTTAGACGAAAAAAAAAATGTCATAATAAAAAGTACATGGTTTGTGTAACTTCGGTGCATATATATTATGTTATGTTTATGCGGGAAACAGTATACTGTTTACGTAAACATATATTCATCGAAACCGTATAACATAGAAAGTACCCTTCGACTAAATCGTTCTCCTTTATATAAAACTATAAACACACGGTAGTCGAGCAAATGATTTTTATACTATAAATATACAAAATGTATTTTATTTTATGCATCCAAGAAAGTAAAGTATAACACTATAACTATATTAATATTTATTAATATAGAGCGTGAGATAAGGTTTTAAATGCATCATGTAATTAATGTTTAATCACGATATAGGTAAAATTGAACCAAGGTATAAATTATTATACTAACCTAATATATATATATAGCCTATAGGCAGTATTGCTATACCTACAACTTCAGTGTGTGACGTTTGTGTTAATAGTTCTACAATCGTCCGAGAAAATAACTATTATTTACTGTAAAAATTTTCAACTTCATCTACCTAGTGTGTTTATTTATTAATCATATAGGTAAACATAAATTATTAAAAATGTTATTGAAGGACACATAATATATTTGATAACTACGTGTGTTTTAATTAAAAACGCTATACTATTACGACAATTACCTAAGTATAAAATTCATAACGATGATAAATATTAATAATAATTTATTTTTACGGACACTTGTAAGAACCTATTCCTTATCAATCAATCCTATTGCCTTAAAAATTAAGTAATAGGTAGTCGTATATGTTATTAATTTGTCTCGTTTTTTAAGAGATGTTGATTTCTCACGTCCTATTGTGTATAGAATACTAAAAGAGTAAAAACCTTGAATACGTTGTTGTATCTAATTATATCCATACATAGGAAATCAATTAAAAAAACGAATCCGAAATCTGAATAAAATTCAATATTATATTTATAATTATAAAAAAAAATTGAATATAATTCGATTAACTATAATTAAATTATAAATGTACTAAGTATTAATGTGTATAGTTATTTTCTAACATGTTTTGAGCATTAGAATATCATAATAGAAAAATACGAAAATACGAAAATGAATAATATACAGAGGAAAATGATAGTAGTCCATAACTGCTAATTTTTCAGAAAATCCAAAACAAAGTGTATAGACTTCTACGAGTTTTACCCATCTAATAATAAATTAAATAAAAAAACAAAATTTATGAGCTATTATTTTTGTAAAATAACTTTGAAAACTAATGGATATAAATTAAAAATTGTAATGATTGTTATGGAAAAAATATATATATATAAACGAAAGTATGGCATATTCAATATATTTTCTCTTTTTTAAAAAAAATAAATACCTAGATATTTCGGAATTGGACCTCAACCCGTTTTCCCCACAATCGCATGGGCTGCAATCATTCTTCACCACTGTTTCTAACATCTCTCTTCAATAATAGCATAGGATCGAAAGGTTTTTTCACTGAATCGATTTCAACTCTAAATATTACTCCTATAATGTGCTATCAAATCAAATCATTGAATCAAAATCGATAATAATGGACTACTTCCGTTCTTCCCTTGTATAGAGAATAGTAATAAACTAATAAATTAATATTCAAAAACCTGATTAGGTTTCGAGTCTTTATAACATTGTAATGATTTCCTTATTATTTTTTTTTATTAGTATACAATACAACAATATTAATATATTTTGTTTACTTAAGTGTGTAACTAATTATATAATATTATCAGTAAATTATATGCATATGTATGTGAGAAAAAACGTGAATACCCATTCTTATAATTCGACTATTTCGAAATGATAAAATAACATCATAATATAATAAAGCTGACGATATCATAATATATTATTATAGTTGCTGCATATTATGGTATTATATTGTTATTGAGGCACCGCGGCGGTTCGTACGATTTTTAATAAAATTATGAATGAAACCCACACTTAGCACTCTTTCGTAAAGATATATTATAAATTATAATATAAACTATCATATTATATAATATATAATACACATATATAGTACATATTTCACTCAGAACATAAACGTCGTATTATATATATATACGAATTTGTTTATTTAGGGTTGTGTTGTACTCCTTGTATGTATATTGGATTTCTTACCCGAGTGTAGATAATGTACAGTTGTTTTTTAGGAAACGTCCGTCTCATTTCAAATTATATTATCGTTTATTGTTTGTCACTCACCAGTTTGCAGATGAGCATATTCTATGATATTATTTAAGAAAAATTGATAAACCAAAAATGTGGCCGAACATTGGATAATATTTAGATAATAACCGACGATAATATGTACAGAAACTGAACGGTGCACGTGTTTGGATGAATTCAAAATGCACAAATACTCTATATCTAGCAATTTTTCGTCGTATAAAAATAAGAATTTAACAACAGAATTGAATAATATCTTTTATCTAAATAATCATTGTTATAACTTTCAGTTATTCTAAATCTCGTAATTTCCCAGTGACTTCCGTTCATAGCTAAATTTTAAGATTCGATGAGTTCGTCTATTAAAATTTTAAAAAAATGTTCTGTACTTATATAACATCAATTGCAATAATTTAAGTTTCCAATCAATATATATGTACCGCCGCTATACAACAATATAATATAATATAAGTACCTATAATTACATATGTTATAATTACTTTTTTTTATATAAAAGTTATCAAAGATATTTTCACTTTAGAACAAAATATATAATATAATCTAATAAACATTCGTAACCCGTACCTAACTTATGCACATAATGTATTAATAAAAAAAAAATATTTATTTTTTCAATAAAAACACCTAGTATAAGATGTATCTGGAATCGTATTACGTGTCATTAAATCTAAAATCGAGATTACAGTTATTTTGATTTCTTAACATTTATAACACGCGTATATTATAAATAATATATAGCAGGTACCTACTAATTATTATAGGTACATTCAATAGATAAATAAATTGGTCTGCATATTATTATAATACAGTTGTGGCTGTGTATTTCACAACGTTAACGACCCTGCAGCCCTCAATTCACATATTATACAACAAAACAATACGATATTAGGCCGAGGGTATATATTTTTTTAGAGGGGAAAAGGCTACACAAAATATATTGTTTTGTTTATATGGGTACAAATGCTTGCTATATCTCGTACAAAATGACTTTCGGACTTTATATATATATAATATAAATTAAAATGCACGGGTCATGGGTGCATCCTAAATCCTATTTGGGTCAGGAAATAGTAAAAGTTTTAAATTTTGTTCGAATTGGGTTCGTTTATAATTATTTATAAAATCGTAGTACTAATGTAATGAACGAACATGGATAACATGGACGACTACGTAATACGTACTTTCCGTTGAAAATTGGAATACACTGATTAGGTGTAATAATAGTAGTAATGAAATTCATTGAACTCTGTGTCTTATAAATTTCAGCCCAATTTAACTATTAACAATACTATACAGACGTCAGACGACGATTGTAAATCACGAAAATAAACATTTCCAACATTAGAAAAAAAATATTTCTAACCATATACCTATAACAACCTGCAGATGTAATTAGACAGTCCTAAGTCTGTAAAAATGGGAAGGAAAATATTTTTTTTCCGGGACTCGACTACATTATAGTATGCGCCGATATATATATATATAGGTATATATAATATGTTGTATCGCGATTTTAATTATCGGCTCAGACGATTTCGATACCGAGACCGATCTCCAACACTATTACACGCGTATTGCAATATCGTAGTGTACCGCGTAAGTCGAAACTTTGGGCGGGCGGTCTCGCGGTCGGAGGGCGTCTAGAGCGCGCGTACCGCTAGCGCGCACGCCATTGGCCCGTCACCGGGCGGCCGGTCCCTTTCTCGACCCCGCCGCGACAGACCCTTCGCCGGCACACTCGCGTCGCACCTAAGCATATACTCACGCGCACACAATATATTATGACATTATACGACGCGATATCGTGCTGGATCGTCGTCCGTCCGCAGCACACCGTCCGCACACCGTACTTGCAGGGCATTACGATATACACGGTGCTTGGACCGCAGTATTTAGGGCGAATTCCCGTCACACGGCGTGGGTGAAAACGGGACGGAGAGCGAAGAGTTTTCCCCCGCGGGCGCGACCCCGACCGCGACACAACCAACGCGACTCTCGTCACAACCCGTTTTCGGCCTGCCCGCGTTCGGGCCGTGTACACACTCGCATTGATATACTTGGCGTCGAAACCGAGAAACTTTGACGACGGACAGTGATCATAATATCGCCCCGTGCCCGCGGCATCCACTGTACAATATTAAACGAAATCGGCGGACCATCGCACACGGTCTGCACCGCACCCGCGCCGCACGGATGACCGAGGACAAGAATCTCACTCCGTTTTCCATAGCGGACATACTCAAAAGCGACGACCGGACGGCCCTCGATGGAGACGCCGCGGCGGCACCTGCTGCACGTCGCGCCAAGAACTGCGCCGACGGAGCGCTGGACATGACCAACAACAAATGCGCCGACAAAAGAGGCAAGTCCACACAATATTGTTATCGTTATAAGCTGTCGATTATACCTCTGTGTAATATTTATTTATTTATTTATTGAGTATTGATGCCTTATGGTACATTTGCGATTCACATAATATTACAGATATTAAACTTAAGGGGATGATATTAAGATATAGTAAAACAATGTAATACGAGAGAAGACTACGGATTGGGATAATGTCTTCTTGGGTCTGGTAGAGAATCAAAGAATAAATCAAAGTTAGATAGATTTCCTAGTACTGAGAGTCCATCGCAAGTGGACTATTTTCTCTATAGTTTTTGCGGTGGGTTCTTACGTGACATTTATGGGACATGAGCTAGTGTTATAACGAGGTACTTGGATAGAAATGCGATCAAGGATACTATAATATAAGGGTTACATATTATAATAATTATACTATAAGGTGTTGTTTTATATCGTTGCAAATATTATAATATCGCTGTGATCTGAGTTTACAGGACGATCCGGGGGTTATCCATGAAAAAAATATAATATGTATATCACTCTCGACTCTTTTTATATATTATTTTATGTATTTAATTATTTGTTTGTTCAGTTATCACTTATTCCTCAAAAAGATAATGGGCTCCACAAGTTATGTTGTGATATATTATATATTATAGTATAATAATAAATTATTACAATCACATCAAATTAACTGATTTTTTAAATCACGCAGGAAGTGCGTCTAAAATGTTTAACTCATCTCACGCTGTCCATCATTAACATAAAACAGTAGGTATAATAATATTATAATAACATGACGTTATGGATTATTTCATATTATTACGATTTTCAACTCAAACTCCTATCCAAACAATATCTGAAGACAAAATAATATGTTGTGATTAATTTTTATAAAAAGTTTTTTTATACATTCATGTGATAATTAATATTATATTCATTGATAGTGTTTATCCATATCTGTTGTGGTACGTTTTTCACACTCATAGCATTATACAATATGATATTTTAATTAATAATTATCTACTATTATCTATATTTAAATGTATATAAACATATGTTTATTAAAATATTTCGGTACTCAAACGTTGATCAACCTCATTACCTCAGTATAAAATATTATGTTTGTTTTCGGGACATCTAAATTGTTGAAAAACATTAGTTTTTAAGTTAATTTAAATACACCTATATTATGTTTATTATGCATGTACATATCGGCTAGTTGGTATCTGCTGAGCTGGGTAAATGTTTGCAAATCATTTATTTACAATATACTTAACTTACGCTAACTATCATTCAGAGTGATAAATATATTAACAAACTTCCTCCCATTTTTCCATTAACAAATAATTTATTCAAATTCTAATTTTTTGAAAATATTAAAGACATTATTTTCAATCCTTATACTTGTCATACGATTTACATAATATCCTATATCGATATAAACATCTGTTTTTTTCAATTGAGTATAACACCCTTTTTTCTGTAAATTGCAAGGGAGATTAATTTTTTAAAAATGTTGATAAATTCATAATGTAATTTGAACGAGTAGGTAGTAATGAATTATCAAACTTCAAAGTCAATGAAAATACTTCAATGATGCGAGGGGGGGGAGAGGGGTCAACAATGAATTAAAAACATTATTCTACTTAATATTAAGATATTAGTAAACCATTTGTTTTCGCTCTCTTACTCACGCACTCGCAACATAGACAAAACACGTTCATGAAAAATTATTTGTGTTTATATTTTTAAGTAATTTTAAAAATTATAAATAATACTATTTTTGTACCTATGCTACAAAGTTGGTTCTATACTAAATATTAAATACGTATTCAATTTAAGATTACTATACCTATACCAGTAATAAAGTTTAATAACTCAAAACCTACTTATTCAAATTTGAATTTAGATGTACCTACTATTTAGATTCAAAATCTGATAAAATATTTTTACAGCAAAAAGGGTGGTTCTCTATTGAGAATATTTAATTTAAGTATAAATATCTACTTCAAAATTCAAATAATCATAATTTGAATAGTATTATTATTGAAGGAAAAATGAAGGCAAGCTGATGTTTCACTCTATATCAACCACCATTTAGAAGTCGGGTTACCGTTTTTCATAAATTAAGTTTAAACCCAGAATAATTTCTGTGGCTCATCATTGTATACTTAGTATATTTAACTGTTTAAACAAATAAATGTTAACTATATTTAGCTATCAAGTTTAATTTATTTATCAAGTTGCGTGTCTGGTCCGATGGTCCGATGCCTAAACGAATCGCATTCAAATTATTATTTCTTCATTGTTAAGAAATGTACTTTATGCCCTTTATATTTCAATATAATCGTCGATATACCTACTATAATGATGAATAGGAATTATTTTTACTTGTTTCGTAAAATGTCATAACCTGCAGCGTTATTATAAGATATCAATTGTGTTTGTTCTATTGATTACGGTATCGAATACTTGTCAGGTTCGTCTCATCTTGTCTCGTCGACGTGAACGAGGATGGTTATACAAATCAGGAAAGTCAACAACTAGGACAAAAATACTCTCAGGAAACGATTTTTTCTAGACTTTGGTAATTTTTATTTTTAAATTGTTGAAAACGGGAAAAGTCTTTTTCAGGAAATATTGTGCCTAGAACGATGAAATTCGCAAAAATGTTATTAGCTAGAGTCTACAAACACGTTATTACTTTATCAATAGATATTAGATTTTATTCATAAATATGAGTTATGAGTGATGACTGATATTATATATTTATATCTGATGGAATAATGGAATGGTTGGAAAATTAGTTAAATTTGCTTTTGTTGTGATTCTCCCCACCCTCGTTTAACGTTTACCACGTGATTTGATTTTAATAGACTCATTTGCCATTTAACTAATAGTTAATACCCATATTATAATTGTTGATTGATTCATTTTATTTAATGTATATGTTAGTGAATGTTTAATATAACTAATTTATTTATCAGATTTTTATGCATTCTGACTGTAGAATTTGAGCGTTTTACCGAAGAAGATTGAAAATTAAAACGTTCGTGTCTTAATGTAAACATAATTCTTAATTTAAGAATAAATAAACAGAATTAAAACATTTGTTCATTTAATGGTATTCATAAACATATAGATAAACGTGCAGGACTAATAATGCGTTTGGTATAAGACATAAGTATATAAATAGTTTATTTTCATAATAAATCAACACTTTAAAACGAAAGTTCTTTTGGCCACACTTAACATACGACACTTCAAAATGTTAAGAACAATTTTTTACAAAGATATTTGTACTTACTTAGTAGACTTTTACATTATCAACGTGCATGTATAGAATTGTAGAGTTAGCTTTTAAATTCTTATAATTGTTTAATATTATTACTCGTGTAATATGTTAAATAGAATTACCGAAAATGAGTGTTCTATATTGCCATTTGCCAACATAAAAAGCTACTTGCCTATATTATGCAGTACTCATGAATTATGATAAATACAGGTTGATTTACCAAGCATGCTCACTCCCGATTTTTTTTTTTGTTTAATAACTTATGAATTTCTTCAAATTTTGGTTTTTCGAGTATTTAAATATACCTACCTACTTAAAAACCATAATATTTTGAATTTTCAAATTCTTGAGATTTTCTGTACTACTTAAAGAGTGTCTTACAGTAATAAGATTTCTATTTTTCAAATGGTAACCTTCCTTATTTATACTGTTAATTATTTAGTGGACATTTTTTTTGAAAATGATAATGTATCTAAGTTAATATAATATAATATAATATACAATATATTTACTTACTCAAGTTATAATATGTACATCCGATATCGTTTTATTTTAATCACATTATTGCTTTTAAGCATTTTCCTACGTTAAGCGGGACTCTAAAAAAACTATCATTATGGGCTGGAGGGGTTTTGAAGTATACACATTTCAAAATTATGGTAACATAAAATATAATATAGAAACGCTCTAATATAGCAGTAGCAGCATCAGCGGACGGTATAACAATATTTTATTGTTGCACACGGACATATTAATATTAAATTATATCTATTGAACAATAGAGAAACGAAAATTATAATTAACCGTGAGAATACCAGTGGGGGAATCACTATCGAGGTTGCCACTCGGCGGGGGGTTAGAGAGCCACTTATTACGACGCCGATGACTATATTTTAAACACGTAATAATAGTATATGATTAACAGACTCCGCATCGGCCAGACTCGTCTACACATGGATTCCTCATGGAAAAAGGAGAAAACTCACTGTGCATTTCTCGTGGAACTGAACTCTCAGTCAACCACTTAATCACCGGACGTCTCAAATACACAGATGAACATAGAGATATCAACATACCCAACACCTCAGACGCAGCACTCGGACAAGACGCAGCGACACTATATCACACAAATTCTTAAATTCTTAAGGAAAACAATAAACTGCAGTACGAAAAAATTTTAAAAAATTGAATTTTAAATTGTGACTAATGGTCATTGTCACCGATGTCAATTAAGAACGAAAAAAAAAAAAATTAGCAAGACACCTTAAAATATATGTGTATACACCGTGGTCTGCCGTACAATATACTTCGTGTCCGACCGGATGACTGTGCGTCGTCAGTTGCGTGCAGTGTAATATACGCATTATAATAACGGGTATAGGTATAGGCAATGATGATAATAGTTTTCTTTCTCTCTCTCGCCCCCTCTCCCTGCCACGGTCAAATCTCGTGCTCTCCCGTCATAGGTATTTCCCTCTCGTTCGTCCTGGTCTGTGGAAACTCTTCCGATCGAATCTGTCCGTCTGCACAGCGATAGTTCGCGCCCGTGATTATCCACTTGAACGAGCGCGAGCTCTGCACCCCTCGAATGATATGGTCGAAGTGGGTCCCGCGGAGGCTGTATAATACGTCGATGGTGGAGGTGGCAGTGGGGCGAGGGGTCGATTGATAATATAATATATTATTATTTTATGTCCCGTATAGGTAAACAAACGGTGACGTCTGCGGCAGAGCCCGTTCACGAGACGAGCAAACAAACGGATCACGTATTATTATTATTATTATTACTATTATTATTATATATACGAACCAGACTGTATAATATGGTATATATATATATATACGCTCTCGTTTTGTTTGGAAGTCAAGTGCGATGCATTAACAGGAGCCTCGCGGTGAGTGCTCTTCCGACACCCCGCACCCTCCAGCCTCGCCGACTCCTTGCCACCGCTGAAGTATTATATACACGCCTCGTATAATATATATATATATATATATATGATATGTAGGTGTGTGTATATATATATATCTGATTACCGTCCTCCGTGACAGCTCGAATCAATTAGAAAGAATATAAGTATATAATACGGGAGATTATACGCGAGGGAGCTGCAGGAATAAGTGACCTCTGCGTCGATAAATAATCGAGCGTTTCGTGTTGATTATATAATAATTTTTGATTTTTTTTCTACGGTTATTCTCACGACATTAATAATTGTTTATCTATACCAATATAATATTGGACTTCCACTTTGAACAGTATTAATATACGAAACAAATCAAAACTCTATAGGTATATTATTATTGGACGTATATCTAAATGATTTGAAAATATCGATAATTTAAAAAACCCATTAAGAAAATGCTCCAGATAAACATCATACTACGATATTATATGGTACTTGGAGTACAAAATTTTTATATCTCGTTGCCGCGCCAATAGTTGACTCGAAATAATAATATAATATCGTATTGTAACTTTTTTATCGTTGAGCGTATATTTCTCGTCACTCGTGTCGACGAGAGACCTATCTGCGAGGCGACGGGCGTTCTTTTACAGGAAAATCGTCTAACCTAACCAACAAAACCGATTCCCCTTCAAATGCGTTGCTATTGCAGCTGTATTCATGCCCACACGTTGTACATGATAATAATTTTATGGGCCTGCAGCGGAAGTTTTTAGATCCCATAAAAAGTTGATGGAAAAAAAAAAAAACAAAACAATACGCGTATAATAGTACCTACCTATGTACAATATTATTTGTACGAGTCGAGACCTAATGGCATAGCTTATTATTATATTCTGGTCTAGTGCGGCGTGAAAAACCATAATATACAATACGATACTGCAGTGTGTATTGTATAATAGTTTTGGGACGTTTATAGGTTATAGGCGCCCGTACCGTCCATTAGCCGAGCTGATGGCGTATTATAATATTATAAATGCGAGAAAGAGAAGCGACGCGTGCTGAGCGCGTGTCAAGGTAAAAGCACGACCGGTCCTGTACAAGTGGTGCAAGTGTCACGTCACGCCGTTTACATTACCCATATTATAATATTATTATTATCATCATCGTCGTCGTTGTTGTTGTTGTCATTTCTTAGTTCACGCGGCGAAAAATAATAAAAACCTTTTAACGCTATTAGCCGACGACGGGCACGGGCTTGTACGACCGTTACCGCGGTTATGATACCTATTACAATACGTGCCACAGGCTACGTAGGTACGTTATGCCATTGTTGTCACGACGGTTCCGTTTATAATACGATATTATAGTCAATGCACCCGACGACACTTTTTCGACGTACGTACCACCCGAGTACCCCCGGACAGCCCCCTCTGCGAAAGTTCATAACTACAATAATATTGTTACCTATAGGTACCTACTGTAAAATAATTATTATACGTGCCCATATTATATACATTTCAGTGGCGTAATTTGTGTGTGCGTATACTGTATACACACAGTTAGGCCATACGCCCGTACGATTTCTAGTAATGTGCTAAGGAGCAAAAATGTTTTATAATATATCATTGGAATACATCATACTATTTAGTTACCTATTGAGTCGAGCACCGTATAATATAATATAATGCACGTTTATTTTAATTGTTCTACGTACAACAAGGTAGATGCATAATAACTTGATTAAAACAAATTAATATAAAAGTATAGTAATGTATACGTTATATTATAACACAATAAATTATATTATTTTAACTCTCTAGTTTTGTAGCAAATATATTGAAAAATATTCAATACATCCCTTTATTTTAATTTGAAATTTTTTCAGATATTATAATAAGTACGTTATTTTGGATGAAAATTATCGGGTGGATAAAAAAACTATTATTACAAATAACAGTAGTGGATTTTTAGCAGTAATTTATTTAAACGCTTTCGAAGTTGAATAATAAATTACTCAATTTATTTACATTATATTGTATTATGTATTTATGGGTTTTTTTATTAAATGGCGGTGAGCGATTATTACACTAGGGATGGAGGTAGTGTTGGAGGTACTTTTCCACATTATGGTTTAACGCCAGGATATCAAATGACACTTGATTAAGTGAGCTGTTTTATCCATTAGTGGACACGTTTCCGCACTGACTCAGATTGGCTGAATTGTTTTTAGGACACTAGGTTCGGGAGAGATGAGGGTTAACATTTGAAACATGACCAAAATAGACGGTTTTTTTTTCGTATATTTTGATGAAAAATTATTATATTATAATCGTGGAATTTTTCTTATTAGCTTACGGGTCCTGGACTGGTACGATGTTATCGAAAATGTTCCATAAAATGTTAAGAGATAAAACAAATCACTAACCTCACCAAACTATCGAAACAAACCACAGATTCTCAAGCTCAGTTGTAAACACGAGTAAATTGAAGTTTGGCAATAGATGGATGTCTAGATTGCTGATGATTTTACTTTTTTAAATTTAATACTTTTTGTATTTGATCCTGTTGACGCCGATCTTGGTAAGATTTAAATCATTATTTCCATGGTATACCTATACTTACACCGTCAAAACATTTTGCATTTTAGCAAAAAAAAAATGTTTGATTTTAGTCACCAGTATTGTACCCACTCTACTCCAGAGATAAGTAAAATTTTTAAGCAGATATCACATTAGGTAATTATTTATAAAGCGGCAATGCGAGTAACTTAGCTATGTTAGGTTGGGTTAGATATGGGTGATGTGTTTTGGGTTTGGTTAGGTAAGGTTAGGTACCTGTCTATTCAAATTGTCAACCAACCTTAGGTTGAGATGTGGTACCATCGACGAGTTTGCCAAGACTTCGTTAAACACGATATATTTATAGTTGATTTACGTATTTCAGATGATCTTAAGTTCCATGATATCGAATACCGGAGAAGAATCGAACTTTTAGGTAACGGCGGTTTTATATTTAATCGGACGGGGGACCACCGGAGTGCACTGTCGCGATTCCTTCGGACTCACAGTGAGAGGCCACTGCACATACAACAACGCAAAAAACGGTCCAGAGCAGCTTTCTCTCACACCCAGGTCAGTACTAGCTATATACCTAATGGTCCTATACGTCATCCAAACACCAACATTTGCAACTCGCTAAATATTTTAAATTAAGGAATATCGAATTAATAGTTTTATTTTTGTAAGTAAGTATTTCAAGTTAAACTATGGCCAGTAGTAGGAAGGTACCACGAAAAAGTCGTGTTTCGCGGCTATTATATAGCACTCGTCTATAATTCAAGTATGGGTACTAAAAAAAAATTAGAAACCATATAACTGTAGTGTATAGTCTGTAGGACTCTGTACTCTGGAGATAAACGATTCGCCACCTGTAACTACCCACAAAATTGTTATATACCTATGATTAAACATCTAACGATATGGTTTTTACTGTCTGTCGCGAAGGTGTTCGAGTTGGAACGGCGGTTCAACCAGCAGCGTTACCTGTCGGGCCCGGAACGCGCTGACCTGGCCCACTCTCTGAAGTTGACCGAGACCCAGGTGAAGATATGGTTCCAGAACAGGCGGTACAAGACCAAGCGCAAGCAGCTGCAAGTGCCGTCCTTGGGCGGTGGAGGTGGTGGAGGTAGTCCGCCTGCCAAAAGAGTGGCGGTCAAAGTCCTGGTCCGCGAAGACGAGTGTCCCAAGGAGGCCGCGCACCACATGTCGCCCGAGGCCTATCACCGTCAGTCGTCCAGACATGCAGCCCAGGGTGCAGTGGCCGTGGCGGCGGCTGCTGCAGCGGCGGCGGCGGCGGCGGCGGCTAGTGGCGATTACCGAATGCAGCAGCTGTTGCAACAGCAACTGCACCAGCACCGAAGCCACTTACACCACCAACGCCTCCACCGTGGAGGTGCTGAACACGCCCCGGTCGGTTATTTGCAACACCAGCCCGCTTTCGGCAACGGGTTGCACCACTTTCCTCCGGGCGCCGTCGCCGCTTCCGGCGCTGCCCCTTACTACTGTTACGAGTACGGACCGGTAGTGGCGGCGTACCTGCAACACGAACCCGGCAGCCGGGTGTCGTCCACGACCACGACCGACGAGTTGCAGGACACGTCCGACGCCGTCAGCGAGTGTTCGATAAACGTCATCGACGAGTGTCCCACGTCCACGACGGTCTCCGAGTGACGCGACAATCGACGAACGATCAGCTGTCGCGGTAATCGCGTCTCGAGCACCCGGCATTTCATTTGGGGGGGGGGGGGGGCGCAAAACACCGGCTGAGATGCATTACGGTTTTCTGATGCGGGCCCCCAAAATTTTCAAAAACGAGGAGACTTGCACCCTTGCAAAACAATAACCACATCTTCTGCGCGGCATATAGGAGAAGGTGTGACGCGTTACTCCATAGTAGTTTTACACAAATCCGATTTTTGTGTTTTTCTCCAGTAGTTATCTTTTGATAGCGATTGTTAATGCTGGTTGTGATACCTACCTGTATTACAAAAACAGAATCAGATTTTTTTTTTTTTGATTTTTGTAGCCACGTGAATCGATCGTTCCCCATTATCCCCTCTCTTTGTTACCTACTCACCATTTTGATTATACAACTTAATACAATATTATTTATTCTTTTTTAAAATCCTCGAATTCTCATTTCTTTTTAGTACCATACATTGATAAATCAATAATTAGGTATATAAACTCTTTTTATACAATTGCTTAGTAATGTTCAGGAATGCATTTAGATATATAGATGATAAATATAATAAAATAGACACATAGTATGACGTACTTAGTAACTATGTATTTATTACTATTATTAGATACACTTGATCGTTGTAACTAGTAACTATGACGGCATCACACTCTAAACATACAAAATTTCAATAGTGAAATTATGAATATTGTTGAATATTTATTTATTACAGTTTTTTCATCAAGATCGATCGTTTTAATGGGCGCATGTAAACTCCGATACAAGTACCTATTTTTAGTGGTAACTCTATCAAAAATAAACCATGCAAAGTCGGGTCCAATTAAATACCACCAAGAAAAAAAATCAGGTAAAAATATAAATGTATTGTATAATATTATAATATAAATAAAAAAAAAAAAACATAATTTGTTATTGCATTTCCATTTCATTTCACCAGACTCGTAGGCATCTAATCATAGTTGACAAATTAAGTTTAAATTTATTTATTTTTCATTATATTAATATTGTATACAGAACAATTATCGTGCATACAAAATTTGGATTTGGTTTTTTTTTTCAATATTATCTGTTCAGTTTATTAGTTTACATAAATCGGTGGAGCTTAAGTACATTTTTCAGAACAATAAAATGTATTAGTGAAATTTACATGCGCCCTTTGGCGTCATAATATTATCTAAAAATATATAGTATTTTCAATAATCTATTGTGACCGATTTTGTTTTTAGTTTTACAATAGTGCTCTAATACGGGTCAAAACTTGACAATATTATATCAGTACTATAAACTATAAAGCAGTTAAACACTCCGATTTAAATATTGGTGATTATTACTGTTATTATTATTATTGTTTATTAAACTCAAAAACTGAAATCTTACATTGTATAACAAATGTGGTAATAAGGTGTAGGTGTTATTATATAGGTACATTAAACTATCACCCATAAGTAATTAAATACAGAAATAATTTAGACATCGATAATTCAAAAATATACTTATAATATATGTAAAGTAGTATAGTGGCCTAAAGACTAATAATTAAGATGTACCTATAATAGAATATAGATTATACTATTGCCTACTGCGGTACGTATGTATACCATTGTTGTTCAAATAGTCGTAGTATGTTTATATTATGATAATTTTAATGAGTCCCTGTAATACGAAATCGAATGGTAATATGTACGTATCACCCAACCAATAAGATCAATTTACATTAATTGTATAGATTGTCTTGTTCACTGCAGCAGCAGCTGTCTATACCAATCTCAAACATTCATTACCGGTTAAAATCAATTAAAAAACACATATTTATCTATTTTATATATTTATATTATATTTTAAGCAGGTAAAAAAAATAAAATCATAAAATAGGGGATCAAAATAACGAAATATAATCTTTAGATTATCAATAAAAAAAAAAAAATATTTCCTGAATTTTATGATATTGACATAAATTCGGTATATTATGTAAACATTATATTATACAATATCTACTTTTAATTATTGAGATTAATTTTTATTTAAACTTATTTATCAGTACATATTAAAATTAATTGAATATTATTTGATATTACCTATTCGTGTTATTTACTTAAATAAAATATTTTTAAATTATTTTTAATAGGTACTAGTTTTGAAATTTATGACCCCGATTAGGGTCATATTATATGGTCATGAAAATATCACGATTTGATCCAAAAAATAATAATTTTTAATAATAGTTGGTCTTCTAAAGTAAATCGAAGAGACATATTATACATTTATAACACATTGTAGGTTTTGATTATAATTTATGATCTCAGTATACATTTTTCAAACTTTTGTAACGCGTTTCGTGTGTATAACACCGATATTGTTTTCAAATGATTCATGGACTAAATTTTGACTAAAATAATAACCATCACATCACCATGTGTACGCATGTATAATAATTTACTAAGACAATTTGTATTTTATTTCGTGTATACTCGACGTTGAAAAAGTTTGTTGTTAGTTTTATTTGTTACACAATATTAGCTTTTAGATTTTTATTGTAAAACATTTGCGTTCTTCAAGAGTATATTTTATATTTGAGTTTATATTAGGTTTATCGATTACATCATAATAATTATATTAAATTGTCTATAATGTAAATATGCAATGTTTATATAGGTAGCTCGTAGCCGTAATTTGTTAAAAATTAAATGGATGATTATTATTATGATTGTTTGTTTACTTACCTATTATAGTTAAAAAATAATACATTTTGTAAGAATAAATGAACATATTTGTTTTGTTTATACCCTTGTTAAATTTTAGATTGACAGTGATTACATTGTATCATAATTATACGATTGGATTCTTTTATTATATAATATTTATATTTTATTATTATGTATTACAATTTACAAAAAATTAATAACGTACCTACCAACATCAAGTATTTATACAAATTATACTTGTACAGCATATTATATTAATAAAGTATCAACAAGGCAGTACATTGTCCCCATAAAGCTACAATGTATACTAGAGTCGAGTCTAGTCACTTGATCAAAAATCGTAAACCAACATAATATGATAATATAGGTATAGAACAATAATACCTAAAATCTACATATTAATGATATTATTATTTAGTTCGATCATAAGATATATTTTCAACCACTAAGTGGTACAATATACCTTAGCCTCCACATCATGCGTTGTCTCAGTGAGACCCAGAAATTAGTAAGAAGATTTTTTAATAAAAATAAAAAAAAATTTAAATAAGATAAAATAAATAAATAAGGATGAATATAATATGATAACAACGTCCAATACGCAATAAAATGAAATATATTAAAACATGAAAATAAAACACTTCATTTATGCATTATCATATTTTGTATTTCTATCATCTTCACGAGAGTCCAAATATATTTTTAACCTGTTTGAAATCATTGAAACCGCTCCCCTTTGATACCTGAAATACAATTTTTAATTATATACTTCTCGTAATTCGTTATAACTGTCATTATAACTGTCATTATACCTAATATGATATTTTAAAAAGCTTAAAACACTAAGACTCTTATTTTCGTCACTTTGTCCAGTCATACATGAAAAATGATTCACCTTCTAAGGTTTTTGAATACGGACCTGTAATAACAATACCTTAGTAAAGTACTAAAGATGGTAGGTAGATTTTTAATTTGATATGTTATCATTCTAGTTATAGCAATTCTTTCTGGCAGTAAAATAATCAATAAGTTTAATTTGTGTAATGCGTTATTGACATGAGTATAGAGTATGCACGTTAAACATTCATATGCGAGAGCGCTCCATTAAATTATTTTATACACAGTCACTCACACTAATGATCACTTACTATGCACACATTTAAACGCCCCCCAAGAAAACCAATTGAAAATTGCCTATATCGAACTCCTTAAAAACGGCCGAGATCGAGTCTCCTTAGAGTGGATAAAATAGTGCACCCTTAATCTTATATTTAAGTAAGAAGTCCTAAAAATAATATCGACGACTGAGCATGCTCTCTATCCGAGTAAAAAATGTCTTTTTTGTATTCAGTCATAATGAGCACGGATATCTTGAATAAGTTTTTTAACTCAGAGACAAGCGACTAGTCAAAGCAAAGTCAAGCTAGATGGATTGGTAAGCTTATTTGACAAATCATCACTAGTATAGGAAGTTATTTCTATATAATATATGGTCATCTAATATTGACTTTGTCCATTTACCAAGATCAATCGCCAACAATTCAAACTCAATACTAATATTTATCGATTTGTGTATAACAGATAAAATAAATAAATACTGCCTTAAAGTTAGCTGTCCTGCAACTAAAAAAGCACTACTGTAAACGTGCAGTATTGAAGTGTTAAGGAACTTTAAAGCAGACCGTTGAAGTCTCCAGCTGTAGTGGTGGAAAAAAAAAATTATCAACCTTCAGTACAGTCAATCGACCATAAATTAATATGTATAAAATGGGTTAAAAAGTGTATAATTGATTATTCATTCATAAAATATACTGTATATTTTTTAATAGTTTATTAACAGAAACTACTCGTTGTATTTTCACGTATTCTCACGATTCTGACACCAACGTCCAACAGTAATACCTATCTACGTATTAAAAAGTATGAATTAATTGTACATAAAAATTGTACTAAAAATACACTTTAACTGCTTCAACCTTCATAACACCAAAGTTTGGTATATTTTTAAAATAAATATTTGATGAACATGACTGCTGCTGTAATAGCATTTGCCAACTACACAGCCCATTTTAGGACAGTTTAAAATTTAAATTGATTGGGATTTGATGCTTTAATGTCAGTAATACTGTCCGTAAAATTGTTAATCCGGGGAAGTTACAGGATTGGGAATATGCAAATTTCCTATCTTTATATCTAAGCGGTTAAATGACATATTATTGTTCGACGCAATAAGTTGCACCAGTCTCGGTGTATAAGCGGCCTCGGCATAGTTGGGTACATACGTTGGGTAAGTGACTGGGAGGCAGTTTGCCGAGTGTAATATACTTTAATAACTGTTAAATACCCAGGTAGTCGATAGTTAGGATCATATCGTTTATGTAAAACGTATAGGTATAGTGCAGTATACTAGGTACAGGTATTACATCAATCGTAATTTGTTGTTCATTAGTTGCTATCAATAGAAAACAAATTGTTTCCATGGAGACCGGTCAAATACCAACACGGTAATAATTATTAATATGTAAGTACCAATATGTAAGTAATATGTATGTATGTATGTATGTATGTATGTATGTAGTACCTAGTTGTTAATATTACAGACTACAGTGTCAGGCGGATGTGTATGACGTGCATGTCAGAATAGTGTTCCATCGTAACCTAGACATTGTAAATATAATAATATTATAAATTATAATATGATGCTGAGTATATTTACCTACCTATTAATATAATATCATAATATTGTACATTATACATAATATATATAGTATAATGGACGAATGGTTTCGATTTGCTGTATAATAAGGGAAGTCTAAGTGCTAATCATCAAAACTAGGGTACGGTACTGCGCGGAAATAAAGCCATTAAACACAGCCACGGCCTATATACCAACCTATTATTATTACACGACCTTTTCCGGCATAGCATGCCGAAATGGATGAAAACAGATTGAATTAGACTGATCAATATTGTAAGTGATCACTTGTGTCCGAGGTCACCGACGGTTCGAAATGGTACCCTCCTACTTAATTTTATGATGTTAAGAGATAAACATTTTTACTATCAATAATATTTTTATGATTGTTATTAAGATGCAATGATGGATACGTATTATAGGTATATACCATATTATATATAGGTACCGTATAATATAATATCTGGCTAATGTAAGCACGGATCGAAAAATAAATACGCCTGCACTGGGGGCGGTGGGCTGCAATTAGTTATAATAAGTGTTAGACAGTCCTCAATAGCCGTGCAAAAACATTTTACCTATCTAATCCTATATTGCGCCGTCTATGAATATAATATGACCTTGAACACTGATTATGGTCATGTTGAAAAATCTCACAACACGTTTCATTTCCGAAATCGTGATTTCCACATAAAAACAGTCCAACACTGAAGACCTTTGTGATTCATAATCATAAAAAACCACAAAAGTAGATAGGAAATGATAAAATTATGACTTGAAATGCAGCAAGAACAAGGTCCACCCTCCGCATTACAACCACAGTCTGTAACAAATAATATTGTTTTTAATCAATAGCTAAGCCTATAGTACTGTCTTGTACTTTTTTTCCGTCAGTACTACCTGAACGACTACTTCTTGCACATTGGCAATGGTCTACAAAATATTTAGTTATGTGTCCTACACAATACACATAATACCATGTATACCCTGTATAGATATAACCTGTATTAGGTATACCTATTATATTATTATTGATATTTTAATTTGATATTATACCATTACACCATGTCCAACAAGTTTTGTTATACCATTATTGGTAATGACGATAAATTTCGAAGATATTATTAATATTTAACCTAAAACCGTATTTATAATAATATATCCCTGCGGTCTACACAATATTATATTATCATGAAATGTGCATTTTTAAAATTTCAATTATTTCTATAAGTTTAATATTTGTTTTTAATAGCCAATTTTTGTATAAAAATATAAAATTAAATGTATAGCATACACCATGCACCCATCCTAATCATTTTTGAATACATAGGTATTTACGTAAAGTCATTATGATTCGTTTTTGATTTTAAGTGTTATTTTTGAACGCGTTTTAATCATACAACTATACAAGTATAATAGCCTGTAATTTTATTTGATTTATAATAATATAATGTGCACTTCATTTTTTTTAAATTACATTTTCCAAGGAAAAAAAATAGCAGGGTCATGATTAATTTTTTAGTTCTTTTAAAATTGACAAGTAATAATTAGTGCCTACCAATTTGGGACCTACCTAATTTTGTTTGAATTAATAATACATTATATTTGATTTGATTTATTTCATAAAACTATATTGTAACGAGCGTCGTGGCAATGTAATAATTGATTTTCAAACGTAAAGCAAGTACAAAATTTAATGTATGTCTATGTGTTACGCCTTGAACGTATATTATTTCGTTTTACAGCTTCCAAAACATTTTTGTCGGTAGAAAACAGCCCAACAATACGAATCTGCAACAGTCTTCGTGAGAAGAATAATTATTGTACCATTGCGGTGGACGGTGGTGCTAAGTTTAATTTAATTGGTTATGACCCCCTCTTTCGTTCGCTTATACATATTACTACGATGTTGTTTGCGGATATCGCGTGTTATACATTTTGTAACTTTAGGGTACAAGAGACAAACCTAGAACATTTAAATCCAATATTTCCATTACTTACTATATAATAGGTACCTATTTTACACATTTTTTGTTTATACTGTCGTACATTGTAGACAGTCGTCAAAATATTATTATTAATTAATATACGTATATGTAATATAAGTGGGAATATTTTAAATTGTAAATTATTGACATAGGTCAGGCCAGTGAAGCAATATGTGCTGAGACAGCAATAATATTTTGCAATATAACACCGCCGTACGCGCAGGCACGGAAGTCCCGTTGTCGTTGAGTGATTCGGCGAGGACGTAGGTACGACGGTTGTGAGTGTGAAACGTAGTACGGGCTAGGCAATCTGAATTTGTCAAGTGATTTATTTATGTTCGTTTTAATATAATTAAAGTGTTTCCGACCCGAAAACCCGAGTTTATAATAATTTCATTCTTACATTTTATAGGAGCAGCGCCGGGATATAAGTTCTATGTGTCAATGAAGTTTTATTAAACTGAATAGTGCCAAGGTATATGTAATCTTTGAGTCATTTCAACTTGATAGGAACATGAACTAAGAATTGACAAGCGCATATCATCGTTCCTCAAAGTTAACGGTGCCATTCTAATTAATTTTAGAGAGTGTCCTTAACTAGAGAATACGAGGGTAAGGCGTATACAATACTATCTGTTTAAACTTGAAAATTGTAAAGGTTCTATAAAAATAGAAATGTGAATTATTGTAAATTACAACTATATTTGTAAAGATATATATTTTATCATTATTATATTAATGAAAAATAATTTACCAACCAATAAAGTAATATAATATGAAAAAAAGTCGTCATTTTATATAAAGTGGTGATTGTGTGTCATAGACATACCACGCTACTGAATATTATCCACTTCTAATCATTGATTATTATATATTATTATATTATTACATTATATTTATTATATTATATTATATATTATATCATACAAGGTCATTCATTGACCATGAAACACTCATTATTTAAAAAAGTATTAATGTTTTTTAAAATATTTTTTTGCATAGTTTCAAGTTGTTAAAAAAACAACGTTTTTGTTAAAAAATAATATTTTTAAATATTTTTTAAGTTATTTACTTTTTTGATTAACAACATGGAGTTTTAATTTCATATTCCAAAGCAGAATATTTTTTTCAGTATTTTGATACATAAAAATCGAATTTATAAAGAGGAGTTTATGAGTTATAAGTATTTAAAGTTTAGACAAGCGAAGTAGTGAATAAACATTTTGTGGGGTAACCCTGTACCACTACTCCGCCATCACAGCTTAAAATACTTAAAATTTATAAACTAATCGCCCTAAATTGGAATTTATGAATCAAAATACTTAGAAAAATATTCTGCTTTGGAATATGAAATTAGAACTCTATATTGTCATAGAAAAAACCAAAAAACTTCAAAAATTATAAGGATAAGAAAAATTTAAAAATATAACTTACTAATAAAAACGTGGTTTTTTTAAACAACTTGAAACTATGTAAGAATTTTTTTTCAAAATCATTAATACTTTTTGAAATAATGAGTGTTTCGGGATAAAAGAATGTTACCTAGTAGAAATTAGGTATTTTTTATATTTTATTCTTTTCTATGGCGATAAACAAACCATTAGAAAAAGTCGGGTAAAAACATAAGAAAGGTTGGTATCTGTACCCAGCCAAAAACATATTTATGTTAATATAATAATTATTGTTTTCCGAAAATGTTATTTTGTAAAGATTTTAAAATATTTAAAAAAAATATTATGGTCAAAATCGTTTTTTATTTACGAAATAATGCATGTTTTTTCTTAAAAGAAACACACAGTATAAATCAAATTCAACCATGAGAATAGGTGACACATCAAATTATCACCGATAAAATATCCTGGAACCAAAATATCTCAGTAAAAATATTCAAAAATATTAACCTTTATTATATAAGTTGCGATTATATAAGTAATAATCCTGGAAAATATTAACACTTTGTATTAATATATTTTACGTGAGATATTTTGTAATGAAATATTTTTCCGGAGATATTTTGGATTACCAATATTTGTTGGTATATATTATCATGAAACTACACTTGACAATAAATGTACCATCATAGTTTATCAGGACAATATAGATAATTTGGCAGAAAAACATATCATTAGTCTGTATCCCTTGACATTGGTGTAACTAAATAGCCTATCTCATTCGCCGTGTACCTAATCATAATTTGATTATAATTCACAATATCCATTAATAACCATTATAAAAAATATCTTGTTTGTGTTATAAATAATTATTTGTAAAAGAAAAATTGAAAAAAACCAAGAGACATATTAAGAAAATAAATTAAAAAGTCATTAGTGGAGATGGAAGATATCTAAATTACTAGTACCTGCAGCAACACCAAGTGAAAATAAAATAAATTATGTCCGGACTTCTCATACTAGATTAACTCAAGGTTCCATTGAGGCGTGAGGATGTGAAGACAGTTAAGGATGAAATAAATTTTCAACAACTGCAAAAACTATGAGCAAGCCAATACACAATACCGACGGTGCAGAAAATTAAAATCGTTTTTATTACATTTTTTAAAGGGAAAAATAAATAATAATTTTGAGTTTTAAGACATTTAATAATCTATATAAGTTATATAATATCAGAGTTCTTGTCACTTCACTAGATCAATAATTGGTTCATTGAAAATAATATAACACGTCTAAATTCCTACGTGTTCAGAGATGTAAAATTTCATGTTTTTACTGGCCAGATGAAACTTTTCAAAAAAATTTGAAACTTTTCATCCTGCTCTTTTAAACCTTTTTTTTGATTTGTATACATATAGGTACCAGAATTAAAATTGTCTAGTATATTTTACATTTCTTCATCTTACCAAATTATATAATAGTGATTTAATAAAATTAATACTTCAATAATAGTATCCATCATTCTTCGGCAGGTTTTGAGAAAGTTCAAAACTTTTCATTTTAACCATCTTTGAAAGTTTTCAAATTTCATGAAAAGTTTCACTTGAAAACTTTTGAAACTTTTGAGCCTAACATCTCTGCGCGTGTGTTAGAGAAACAAATATAAATTCACCTTTTCCAATCCCTTTAAAAATGCATAAATTAATAATTATCAATTTCAATAGTCCAAGTTTGAACTTTATTACAACGTTCTACGTATGAGTTTTTCTTATCGCCTACACGTTCTAACACGTCATTCCAGTGACCCACTCGACAACCATCGTAGACAGCAGAGCGGTATTCACTTGCGAACCTTTTTCAATTTTAAAATATAATGCCTTACGCCCTTACATTAAGAGGACGTGATACCCGCATGTGTTGTCTCCGTCTTACAAGTGCGCAACATAGCAATTTCTACGCAAAGCAGAACACGTGTAGCTCCGTTAGTTTGAAATTTAGAGTGAATTGAGCGTTTATAAAATCTGAAGGTAAGATTATTATCTAGACAACCTTACGGACTTTTTATTATATTTTAATTTTAAAACAAGCTATGAATATTTTAAAATTGTAAATTGTTTATACATATTAAAGTACTCATAACTCGCTTAAAAATTTAAATACAATAATATGAGGTTGTCTATATAATAATCTTACTTTTAGATTTTGTAAGAGGTCAATTTACTCTAATTTTTAAACTAACGGAGCTACACGTGTTTTGTTGATCGTAAAATTTGCTATATTATGCACTTGTAAGACGGAGACAACACATGCGGGTATTACGTCATCTTAAGTATATATTATAATTTATAAGTTTTGACACTTGCAAAAAAATAAATACTAAATTTAGTAGCCCGTATTGAACGCATAGCCTGTAACATATATTTTGGATTCCGAGTGGAGCGATGAATTTATTAGTTTTACAATGATATTGTGGATTTTTTTTCCTCTGTCTGTCATCAGTCACCAAAATATGTTGATTGAATAAAACAAATCTAAATTAAAAAAAAAAGTCGCTCTGATGTACAGTAGGTTACAAGTGGGTCACTGTAATGTGTAATGGATGGTGTTAAATTTGAATTCAATGATATAATATCATTGTATAAGAAAAACTATTCTGAGCGAAAACGGTCAGTCAGCCTATGCTATTACTAAGTATAGGGTGTCTCAAAAAGAACGCCGGATTTGAAAAGGCCGCCATTTTTGTTTTTTTTTGTTGACTGCACTGGTTTTGATAGTTTTGTTATCTGTTATCATTGAGGTTTTGTGTTGATAAGGGGTTTTGTGGTTCTTAGTTATTGTTTATGTTGTATCGCAATGGAAAGGTACAGGACACACTGTCTAATCTTATGGAAAGAATAATCGTCTGTAGGGCTAGTAGGGGGGGGGGTCATATGCCCGATGTTGTTTTTCACTGTTAAACCTCAATTTATCCTGAAAAGAATGATATATTTGTAATGTTTTTTTAAGAAAAATAAATTTAAAGTATAGCAGATTTAAATCCGGCGTTCTTTTTGAGACACCCTATATATTTGATGATATTATTGTGAATAAAGTAATTTATATATTTACCTATATTTACGTGAACTATAGTTTTAAATTTTCAATTCTTAAATATAAAAGTTGAATATTTTATATATTTTTAACTAAAAATAATCTAAAAAACGTTTGTACCTAAAATGTGCTTACTAGTTGCTAACTAATTCAATTTTAACACTATTACATTACGTGAAAAATAATTTTTATATCGAATACCTACTTAAAAAAAATATATACTTTTATGACAAATGTTTTTTATGAGGCTTAATTTACAAAGAGTATCGACTACGATGTAGAACAAATCTTTCGAACACTTGACATGTTATCATTTGTTTTTCATAACATGTACCTATATTATAATTTATAGCCAATTTTATAATTATTTTAATTTGTATTATTTTCACTATAATTTACCATAATGACCGTCATTAAAATAT
The DNA here is from genome assembly GCA_016617965.1 of Macrosiphum rosae. Taxonomy (NCBI): domain Eukaryota; kingdom Metazoa; phylum Arthropoda; class Insecta; order Hemiptera; family Aphididae; genus Macrosiphum; species Macrosiphum rosae. Next base: position 31,931 of record WHPZ01590829.1, read on the forward strand.
TAAAAATTACGATATATTATAAGTACACTACATTAAGGTATCAACATCGATAGTCTTGTAATAATTATACATATTATCTGTATTGAATTCACGTGTGCGTATTTTATAGCGATGAATATATTTACCAGGGACATTGGCATTAAGAAATTTCGAACATAGTACCTTGGTTCAAATGTTATGTAATATTTTAACTATATCAAAATGTATAAACAGTATAAAGATGGTTGTATTAATTATTTATTCAAATAAATATACCTACGAGCACAATAGTTACTTAACAATATACTATGATGTCTGCATTCAACTAAAAACTGCATAATTATTATGTAATGCAAATATACAAATAAGTATACAATATATCAGCAGCTCTACTATATACAACATTTACACAATACCAGATACCTATAAAAAATTATCAAATTTAAATCCATTTGGGTGTAAAAATGTCTTAGGGCAAAAAAGTGTCCTTTTTGTTAGAACTTCGCTGTATACAGGAAATATAATATGAATTTGAGTCACCTAAAATCCTTGAATAAAAAACTATTAATTAATTACATACAATCCTTATATCCTAATAACATGTTCGTCTAATAATTTTAATATTTATGTTTTTGCTCTTCTTTTGTTTTCTTCTGATTACCTTTGATAGATTTTAATTAATGTTTATTTATTTATAAATTCTTATATACATTTTGCTGTAGTTTAGTTAATGTATATTATACATTTATACTATTTTAGACTTTAACTCACTATCCCCTACCATTGGGGAAGTGTTAATATGTTTATTTTTCCTTGCAAAAAATAATTTAAGTATATACAGTAGTTGCGCTGTTGACAATTAAGAATATTATTATTATTATTATTCATTATGTGTTATTATTAAAATGGTTAACGGTATATATATAGTATATTAGTTACCTATAAATCAAATTTCTGCACTCGAATAAATTATGAGAATGAGACACCTTGATAAAATGGTAATACGATGAACAACGACGAATAAACGGTCCGATTTATGTTATGAAATTACCGTTGATAAAAACATTAATATATTATAATTTTAAATATTATTAGGCTCGCATTCGCATAACCTTAACCTGTTGGTTTTAATTCAATAAAAAAATTAAAATACGAAACAACTTGTATTTCCATTAGGAATAGTACCTATGTACATTATATCTACTTAAATACAATATTATGATGTACAGTATTCCTCGTATTATATTATGATACATTTTGAAGAAAAAAATTAATTTCATATCCTTATTTACACCGTATCATATTATAGCCAATATAATTTAATGGATACACGAGTGGCAAAGCGCTACCTATAAAAAGATTTACTACTGTCGACCTGTACATTTATTACATTACATTTCACTATATTATAATATTACATCGCATAGCGATAGTGCGGACTTGTCATTTTTCAGTCGACAAAAAAATAAAACTATCGTTAACACTGATTTAAAAACTATGTTTATCTTAGCATTTACTTACCAGTATATACTTAATACAGAATACAGATGTAACCTAATTGTTTAATGAACATTATACTTCTATGATTATAGGTACACGTCGTTGTGGCGTATAGTTTAATATAGGAGTTTCGGTTGATTGACTGTAATTCGTTATGTTAATTATTTTAAACTCATATAATATTTTTACGAGTTGCACATTACAGTACTTTTCGCTTTAGTTCGGTCTACCTATAGTAATATTTTAGTATATTAATATCGTTAAGCGCATCGATGCATCATGTGTGCGTATTACATAATATTGTAATTATGGCTGAGCGGAGGTTTGCGCGTATAAATATCAATCTTAAACAGGTGTGTATAAATAAAATTATATTTGTAATTTCTACGTGTGTCATTAAATCTGCTAACAAAAGGTGCACGAACGATGGAAGGTTAAAGTAATTAACTCGCTCCTAAAACCCTAATTTTGGAATTCCAGCGGCCTCGCTGAAGTGAAATGCAGTACTAACTTAATAATATGGTTGTTTATTTTTTTTCTAACCACTTCCCGATGTTTATAATATAATATTTCGTATGATTATATTTTATACTTGCTGATCCCGTGCACTTCGTTAAATGTATCAACTCTATATGACTCAAACCTTGTTCAATTCGTTATTTAATATTCAGTGTATGGTGTTCAACATTTATCTTAACTTTTCCGTTGCCCGGAATAAAAATTCTGATTCGCAGCAGTACCTATATTATCAGGTAGGCAATCTACCTGCGGTAGTTCGTGGACCCCGTGATGTTTGTACGTAATTTTATAATATAACTCTAAAGTATCAAAGTTATACCAAGTATGTTACTGAACTCCTCCTAAACGATTGGACTAATTGTGAATTCCGAGTCTGTCGACCAATATTTCCTCCTGGTCCACGAATACGTGGCATCGTGATTGTTTTATGCACCATGTACGTAAATTATATATTGTGAGTATAATACGATCAATATTTACGTAATTGTGATACACAACACAGCGTAAAAAAAAATTAAATGTATTGAATGAATACACTTATTTCACGGCAACCAATAATAGTTTATAATAGTTTTAAAACCCATGGCAACCATTTATAAACAAAAATGTCCACCTTAAATCTCTAAATCCCCGCTTGAGCACATCTCCTGGTTGGACCTAGGGTGATGATTTATAGCCTATGTGTTATTCTGATGTATAAGCTATATTGTTGTAAAGTTTCATTAAAATCCATTCAGTAGTTTTTACGTGAAAGAGTAACAAAGTCACAGACTTTCGCATTTATAATATTAATAGGATGTTTAGTATTTCCCAGAATATTCTTATTTCGTTTACATTCCAGCATTCCAGCATTCCAGCAAAATCCAAATCCGTGGAGTTTGTTGTTTAATTTTATATTTTTTGATTTTTTATGTTGTGCACCTACGAACTTTAATTGAACAAAAATAACTCTTGATCATTTCCGAGCATCGCGTGTTGGTGATTATAATTGCAGGTCTGACATACCTATTTCACACAGTTATACTATTTTAATGAAGTATTTTATAATGATAAAATGCGCCACTAAATGAGTAAAAGAATATTAAGACGTCATGTATGACTAAATAAGGACCCCCCAGTGTTACTTGTAAGTGAGTACCGATTTCGGAAACACAGACGAATTATAAAAGTCACACTTATAATGAAGGTGATAGGTTGGTAGTCGGAGGTGATTTGTTGATAAGAATTTCTGATAAGGCCTCCTTTGGAGGTCTCGTTTCGAAGGCGGGAAAATTTTAAAGTCGAGTTTCAGTGTCTAGAAATCTTCTATGGCCCATGAAAGTCAGAAATTCAAAGATACTATCCCCTAGAGTATGTCCGGTGCTTTTTTTGTATATGTAAAAAAATGTAAATTCTGAAACCTGCATGTTAGAGTGTGTAGCAAGTCAGTCATCACCAGTCAAGATGAAACCAAAATAAGCAATCCACCTGCGGCGGATAGAGTGGTATGTGCTATATGATGCTTTTTCGTATGTAAAAATTGTAAAGTCGAAAACCATGTTAGAGTGTCTAGCAAGTCAGTCATCTCAAGTCAAAATCGATTAACTTTCAAGTTAGCCACCTAGGTAGCCAATCGGACTTCGATGAAATTTAAAAAAAAATTCGGATTTCAGGCGGCCGTGTAAATCATACGGCACAGACGGTATCTAGTAAATCAGAGTGACGGTAGGATATCTACGTATAATTAATATATATTAATAATAAAGAAAAACATACACAAAAGACAAATGTATAATAAGTTGTATAATAATAATAATAATAAAGAGAAAAGATCGGAAGTTTGTAAAGCGTACGACCATAGGCGCAATTTCAACTTTTGGCTTGGGCGGGCTGAATATATTAAAAGCAAGCATATGTTTTCACCAAAGTTATACGTATTTGTTTTTGAAACCACAACCAACTGTTTATTTCCAAATGGAATTCATAGTAAAAACTAAAAACTTCAAAAGTCATAAAAAAATATTTCATTGATTTAACTCGTCTGCGAAACATAATAAATTATACAAAAAATTATGATAATAGGAGATGATTTTGCAGTCTGCCGATTGCTTTACTATACATTATCGCATTACAATAATTACACTTGCCGGCAGGCTGCATAATGCCTAGATTAAATGCATAAATAGTTCGATCAAATAATCCTTTACGATGCACTATTCACTAGAAACTAACTAACAACTATATTTTCTATTCTCCCGCCATAAATAATAACAAAAGTTTGGGCGATTGTAAGCTCCACCAGAATACCGGTTAGATAAAAAGGTAATGAAAAGGTCTAATGTAAACTCCACCAGTTTTATTTTCTTACCCGTAATGGGTATATGGAAACTCCGCCAGTATTAAGGCCTTTCTTATGTAAAACTAAATGATATTTCTCTACTAAGTAAACTCATAAATTCGAAATGAAAATAAATTTATTGTGTAAAGAAAGCTATGAATACTAAATAGTTATAATAATTGATTTATATTAGACTTAATGATTTGAATATCTACTAATTGTATCTCATAATTTTAGTTCACAGTTCAAAATATTATAAGCATCATAACATCATATTATGTCATAATAATATAATATACCAACATATTTTTTGATTATTAGTTATTACAGTTGTCTACCATTATTTTTTAACATCACCTATTGCAAGTTGTATGATTTGTTCGAACATTTATTATTTTTATTTTTAAGCTTCTTATATTTTTTGGTATATACTTATTTAATAAGGATAATTATTAATTATTATAAAATTATGATTTTTTTGTTTAATAATAATCTGTATATTATATTAATTGTATAGTGTATACTGTTACTTCATTATTTTTACTGGCAGAGTTTACATGAACTCAATTTTACCGGTTTTATTTTCCTGGCGGAGTTTACACTAAAAAAAGGTTCTTGTGACGGAGTTTACATGAGCCCCAAAAGTTTTCCTATACAAATTCCACCCCCCTACTCAATTTTCTAAACTCACCATTACACAAATTTAATAATGTCTCATTATATTATAATATGTACGCGTTAAGTGTTCGATATAAAGATTAGCCAACAATTTCGAAAACTTTGAAATGTCAATTATCTATAATAATAGATACGATATAGCAGTTATATTTATTTGTTTGTGTTGCAATATACTTCCATGTGTTGAGACCTGTGTCACTGCCTGCACGGACAAGATATGTTCATAACCCCCACTACGACTAAGTCTAAACTGTTGTTGTTGTTGTTGTTGTTGTTGTTGTTGTCGTCGTCTACACGTTTTTTACAGACGGCACAGCGTTCGCTGTGACGTAGTAGATGACGGCGAGCGGTGGCGTCTCAGCGACGTCATAGACTGTAATTATAATTTTGGGAATAATTGAATGATTAGTAATAGAAAAAAAAAACGGAAATAAAAATAATAAAAAATGTATTTATTTAATAAATAACCGACCGATTAATAGTCGAAGTAAAATAATCGAATAATAATTGAAAAATTTGCTGTCAAAAAATAACTATTCAAATGACCTAATAATTAATTCAAAATGTCGAACTATATACGATTTATATTTATAGAAACGGGTTAAGTATATATCTAATTAATCGCATGATAATCTATTTGTATGAAATTTTCAATGCAACTACAATCAAAACTATTAGCAGCAAGCTTTGTATTTTGTAATAATATATAGATTATCATTGATCTAGAAATGAAAAGGGAGGGCTAGGGCCTAGACGAAAAAATGTACGTCAAGTGCATAAAATCATAGAGTATAGACTATATATAGCATTAAGTTTAAGTTTTTATAGTTAATAAAATAATAATCATACATGCATGTCATAAAATAATAAAAATAAAACATTTTAATAGCAAAATTACCTTTTAGCTTCAAGAGCGAAATTGGAAATCTGTAAGTACCCAAGTACCCCCTCCATCCTTTGTATCCAGAATTTTTTTTAAAGGGGAGTGTTATATTCTATTATCTATGATTGATTGAATTAATATGGTTCTTAAGCATATTAATATGTCTGTAACTATATTATTATTGATCTTGATTATAAAAATCAATCGGTTATTTCCATCACTAGTTTAAACATTCGCACAGTTATTAAAAAATGTCTGCGTGGGTAGTCACAACTTTGACATTAAATATTAAAAGTAGTAGGTACGAAAGAAAATTTTATATTAACATAATATTGCTCAAAAATAATTAATACTAATTTTGTTTAATTATAACAATAGATATACTATTAATACTGTCGTAAACTCAAGATTTATATATGCTATATTATCATAAACCACGGTAGTGGTAACCAATATTCTTCTATGGTTTACTGTATTGTGTTAATTATTGTTTTGCCACGTAGGGTCAAAATTTTCAACAAAAAAACTGGAGTAGTGAGGGAAATTTCCAAAAAAAATATTTCCAAAACCGTAAAAACTTTATGAGCAAACAAGTGTTTATTTTCATAGTTTCTTTGTATATTAGCAGCATACACATTATTCTAATATCTAATAATTGTAATTAGTTTTCAGTAAACCTTGACAGGTATTTAGGGCAAAAACCCTACCTTCGGACTTAATAACTTAAAAACTTAACCCTCCCCCTGCTAGAAATTCCTGACCACACACCTGATTATAATATACATATTATATCATACGTAACTACTCAACAAAGACTGGTATATTCAGGCATTATACATAGGCATCATTATAAATATCTAGTTCCTAATATCACGAAAAAAATCACATAAGTATACGTAAAATCGTTGTGTATATAATTATTTTGGAATTATTGTTACGTATTTAGGTATGTGTAATTTGTCTTGCCCGCGTCTCGCCCTTGATTGGCGAAGAACCGCGGAAGCCAGACGTACAGTCTAAATTGAACAATAAATATAATATATTATCGAATGACCTTTACAGCTAGTAGACTCCTCGCCTTATCAAATACTTTATTTTTTTTTTTGGTATGGGTACTATGATTGTTATGTAATGGACAAGACGGATGTGTTGGGATACTGGATGGGTCGTATTTATTTGAAATTCATACAAATATCGTTAATTTCCCATGTCGAGATTTTTCACCTGGTGAACCAAAATATATGCAAAAGGAACAATGCGGTATGAAAAAAAAAAAACAAAAACTAAAATATTCAACAATAATTCATAGTAAAACAAGGCTTATTGAGTCTATCCTGAAAAATCTTACCACCACTGGATTAGTTATCCACTTTACATTATTCAGGATCTTGAGAATGAAAAGCCTGCACAGCGCAAATAAAAAAACATTGAAATATTGAAATATCTCATAAATGTTGATGCGCGGTCAAGTTCGTGGGTTTTAATCGGTTTACCATGGTAATATTATGTACCGGTCAGAGTGTGACGCTCGTAAACATAAATTAATGCGTCATCGACGACCAACGTACTATAACCACCGCTGCAGTTATTAACCACAAGTCACAACATATTATATATTATGTAGATTTCTGTTTTTACCCGACGATTTCGATGACGTCACGAAAAAACCGTATGGTATCCAAGCAGGAATGCTGTACAGCAGGATTTAAAAATAATTATAATGATATCCATGCAAATGTGGGAGTTGAAGTTCGTGAGTCGAAAAACAAAAATTGGTCGTAGAATCTTTGAGATGATCGATGAATCGTGTACTATTTTATGCTATTGTATTATAACACAGTAGGTAGTGGAAAATATATGAATCCCGGATCCCCCACATCGGCTATATTCTATAGTTTGTATTCTACGTCCAAGGAGTGCTAGAGAATTTTTAACGGGAAAGGAGTGGCCGAAAAAATTCAGATAGATATTATAGTACTGTGGAAGGGAGTAATGCGTAAGCGAGATTAATTATTACGATGCTGAAAATAACTATACGCATATTGTTTATCTGTTCAGTTTTAAGTAGGTAGGTAAGTTATTATTGTATTATTGTATTATTCAACATTTATAATTATTCATTATATATATTTTGCAATTTTAAGTTTCTGAGAAACTGAGAATATTAACTGTCCGGTGCCCAGGTGTGGGTGTCGAATTTCAAGACTTCTCCTAACTACGATACAAATTGACATAATAAACATTATAATATGGAACGTTATTCAGTGACGATGAACAAGATTCTATTTTAATTATTGTTTACTGCAGTCTGTAGGTACTATCGATTATTTTTGGTAAAGGTACGTACCTAACATTATAATGATCTCGAATGTATTAATTCAAAAATAATCATTCACTTATTTTACGAAAGTGGGTAGGTATATACCCAAATTATATGATGTATGTTTATGTATTATCATGTTAGTTACATTTACAATACAAATACATTTATATATTATATATATAGATATAAATCGTAATTACTAATCACAAAAAAAAAATGAATTTATAAATATAATCTAATGCATTTATAAAAAAAAAATTGTTAAAAATGCCTTAAAATTATTTTAATCATTGAAAAAAAAACTGTTAATTAATTACACAGAACCAAACTATAAATGTCACTCGGGAATCAGTTACAGACGAGACGATAGAGTCAGATTGACAATATGTAATACTCAACTCAACAGTGCAAATAGTGCGCAATAATACGGCTTCGATTAATAGCTTATTATTATTTTTATTACAGCCGGTATCATATTTATCTGATAGGTACAATCGGTAAAACCACAATACATTTTAAAAATATATATATCATTTGTTTCTCTTTTAGGAGGAAATCAAAATAAATATCTGAAAAAATATTTTCTAATAACACTAAGCATTATATAAAAATAAGAAAACAAACCTTAAAAACATATAAATGCACTTAAATAATGTCAAAAATGCAAAACTTCAATTTTTAATTTTTTGATGTATGAAAGAAATGTTGTGTTTGGAAAGCCTTACAAACCGCACTCTAGTAATTGCATATTCGATACATAATAAACAAGTGGTTCAAAAATTCGTAAACGCTTTAATTATTGTTTGCATATTTTGATAACTACATAATTTATCAATAATAGATAACACCACTACATGTTTATTAGGTAAAATATTTGCTAACCTCAATAATTATATTATATTATCGTTTGTCAGTCCGAATTAGTCTGATGATCGTTTTCAAACTTTTTGAACACCCTATACAACATACAATTTGTAATTAGCTGTTAATAACATATTATACGATACATATTAAATTAGAATACTTATTCCATAAATAAAAAAATAAAAAAATAAATATATATATATAATAATAATACCGTAACCAATCTAATAATACGTATTCATTTTAAATTTCGTATTCGTTCAAAAAATATTAAATTCTGTGGTCTTATTCATGTAATATTCCAATATTACATGGAACTACTTTTGTGTACTAATTTAATTATAATTAACCATTGTTAGTTATTATTCCCATGAAATCTTTTTTATTAAAGTATTTACCTTTAATTGGTAAGCGAGTTGATTGCAAACGATAAAATCTGTAAGTTTTCAAATTACAACTTACAAAATATATAATGTTAATCATCAACACAGGTCATTCTTTGGTCATATTACTTTCACTGCGTCCAAGTTTTAATTTTCCCTTTTTCAGATACAAATTGAAAATGATAATTATAGTAATTATTCTGCTACGATAGATGTGTTGTTGAAATCACGATAATATTTTTGATCTATATCAACAATTATTTTTAATACGACAAAATAACTTCAAGTGAGATAAAAATGATATTTTTTGAAACCACAAAAGCCAAAAATTGACCGAGAAAGTGATTTTGCTTTCGTTAAAACCAGCTTTACATTACAAAAGTAAAACTTTTTTTCACGCCCTTTTTAAATCCATACAAACGGCCATACGATTAAAAGTATAAAAACAATAATTATAAGCATATGTGAATTATTATTATACTTACAAGTTAAAATTGTATTAAATTTATGATGGCCATAATAATACTATATATTAATAGTATAATTAAACGTTTAGTTCACTACTCGCTGTCTCCTCCTCACAAAAACTTTGAATTCTTATAACGAAAAAATCCCCCTTTTTTTAAAAAATAATACACTTCTCCGCCCGTCAACAAAATACCTAAATAAGCCATACAGTGTGTGGTATAGTGTATAAGGCAGCAGAGACAATACGAGTGCATAGGCTAGCACTTCGTCAAAGTACACTCCATATACGTTCACATCCATGCTTTCATGCACATTTAATTATATATATTATAGTATAATATACACAATAGGTACACTATAGCCTTTAGGTACAGAGCCGTCCTTTGATGGTTGCTTGATTTTTTTTAATTATTTAGTTGGCAAATTTGGCTCTTGGTCAAAGTTTTCGGCAATTCGACATCAAAAATATTTGTATGTATATTTGATATTTGATTAAAATGACGAAAACGACATTTCGAATACACCGAATTCTTAAAATAGTCGAGTTTATCTACTACCAGTGTATTGAGCTACTTTACAACAAGTAACAAGTAGGTATTCTATTGACTTATTCTTGGTAGTATAAAATATTTGCAATTTTAACTTTTGCAGTCGATAGTTGTCGTCTATTCGACTATTCGTCTAAGATAAGTGGTAACATCTTGTTCTGTAGTTACAAGACATCAAGTATTACATTTTACGTTTTACATTTTCAATCCTTAGCTATAAAAGTTTATACATTTTTTAATTTGATATATTTTGTCAAAATTTGAACTTAAATTTCTTACAAAAAATATGTGCTCATGTATTTTTAATAGTTTTTAACTGCTATTTTAATAATATATTAAGAGCATTTTATTAAATTTTCACGCTTTTTGGCCCAATGAATACAATTTAATTGATATTTATAGAAAAAAAACCAAAAAAATTGAAATTGAAAATGTCTGTAAGCAGGACAAAGCAAGTCAAAATATTTATAAAATGTTATGGTGTAAAGAAAATATAAACATTCAGTGAAAAATAGATGTATCTACAGTCATTTGTTTTAGAGTTACACTAAAAACCAATATCAATTTTGTCAAAAACTGATTTTGAGTAAATATTCCCGTTTTTCCTTAAATTGTTTTGTTTTTCTCGGATTTTTTTACTTTTAAACCTCCAGAGTACCACTAGATTCACTTTCCCATCAGAAAAGATGCTATTGAAGAAATTCTAAGCATTTTTACTGTCTTAAAATGTGATGACAGACATAAAAAAAAAATAATAAACAAATAAAAAGCATACATCATTATAAAATCAATGAATCGCTCCGCTCAGAATCTAAAATAATGCTATTTTTTTCTTTTAATGGTCTTAAAATCTTAACTATCGGAAACTATGGCCATTAGCATTTCTTGGGGGGGGGGGGGGGATTACTGTTGGTTGGTTGAGGAGCACATGTGTGGGGCTAGGATTCGTCGCTAGAAAAAAGAGTGATCACCCATCCGGGTGCTAGGGATAAATTGTATTTAAATTAGGTTCAATGTACATGAACGTCATAAATCATAAATATATATATTAAAACGTTTGTACCTATATATACGTATACAGGATGTAACGGCAAGACCTCAGATGAAATAACTTTTGTTCTAATCTATATTTTAAAATATTTTTTTTCGTAGGTACATAGTTTTATCAGTTTATAGTCCCTTACGTTACACGTATAAAAAAAAATTATAATTTGATCTAAATTTTTTTGGATAAATTCAAAATAGCCATTTCGTGAATTTGATTATAAGAACAAAATTGATGATTTCTTCAATTATTTACTAATCATATAGTTTTCACAATTTTTGTCAAACGTTTAAGTAGCATCGTTTTTTTTCAGTTCTTCCTGTTACATCATGTATATAAGTATATGTATATGTAAATGTAAATGTATATGTTTATGTACAATATGTATTGGTACTTGCGCATTTGTCGGTTATAGTTTAAAAACTGCTTTCCCAGCACGCATGGTGCGTGCATCATGATATTATTAATAATTAGGGTTTTTTTATTTATCTGGTTTTTTAGTTTTCGACGAACGCCTATAGCGATATTATGGTGGGGACGAATCTTTCCGCAACCGCAACTACGGTATCCGCCTTGTGTCCGGTTACTGGTAGGTACATAGCGTAGGTACCTATATATATATGAGGATAGCGACATAACAAACAAACACCGATTTAGTTGGTTATCCGCGGAGGTTCCGTGTCTCGCACACTTCGCAGTTATAGTTATAGTTTCGTCGTACATACTCTCAAGTCTATAATAACGTAACCCAACTTTAGAACAGTCCGCAAATAATAATTTCTTAGTAATTCGCGTCGTACGCCGTCAAATCCAAATAAAGTGCAATGGAAACAGCCGGTGGTATAGCCGAAACATTTAGAAAT
>WHPZ01590829.1:44350-57141 GCA_016617965.1 Macrosiphum rosae
TCGTTTATCACGGGGTTCGCATATCACGTTATTCGTTATTACTTATTTATTAACCTAGTATTTTATGCCAGTATTTTTAAAAATCAAGTTGTATTTCACAATAGTTAAAAAATGTCCAAAACATGCAATAGCTGTGTCCTCCGTCCATCATATTAATCAATATATAGGTACCTATTTATATAATTGACTGAGAAAGTGATTTTGCTTTCGTTAAAACCAGCTTTACATTACAAAAGTAAAACTTTTTTACACGCCCTTTTTAAATCCATACAAACGGCCATACGGTTAAAAGTATAAAAACAATAATTATAAGAATATGTGACTTATTATTATACTTACATGTTAAAATTGTATTAAATTTATGATGACAATAATAATACTATATATCAATAGTATTAAACGTTTAGTTCACTACTCGCTGTCTCCTCCTCACAAAAACTTTGAATTCTTATAACGAAAAAATCCCCCTTTTTTTAAAAAAATAATACACTTCTCCGCCCGTCAACAAAATACCTGAATAAGCCATACAGTGTGTGGTATAGTGTATAAGGCAGCAGAGACAATACGAGTGCTTAGGCTAGCACTTCGTCAAAGTACACTCCATATACGTTCACATCCATGCTTTCATACACATGTCATTGTATATATTATAGTATAATATACACAATAGGTACACTATAGCCTTTAGGTACAATTAACATGAACGTTATGTAACTCATAAATATATATTAAAACGTTTGTATATATACGTGTACAGGGTGTGTTACAAGACCTGAAAGATGAAATAACTTTTGTTCTAATCAATATTTTAAAATTTTTTTTTTCATATATAGTATTATTAGTTTATAGTCCCTTGCGTTACATGTATAATATAAAAAAATTTTAATTTGATCTAAATATTTTGGATAAATTCAAAATAGCCATTTTGTGAATTTTATTATAAGAACAATTCTGATGGTAAAATCATTTATCTAAGTCAAGCAGTTTATTATTTATAATTTTTAAAAATATCAATATTTTTAAAATTAAATTAATATGGAACGTAATTAATTTTTTTTAAATAATATTTTTGGGAATTTGCTGACATTAGTATATTTCTTCAATTATTTACTAATCATATAGTTTTCACAATTTTTGTCAAACGTTTAAGTAGCTTTTTTTTTTCAGTTCTTCCTGTTACATCCTGTATATAAGTATATATGTAAATGTATATGTAAATGTACTTGCGCATCTGTCGGTTATAGTTTTAAAACTGATTTCCAATCATGCGTGATGCTTGCATCATGATATTATTATTATTAATATTTAGGGTTTTTTTTAGTATTCGACGAACGCCTATAGCGATATTATGGTGGGGACAAATTTTTCTGTAAACCTCAACTACGGTATCCGCCTCGTGTCCGGCTACAGGTAGGTACACAGCGTAGGTACCTATATATATATGAGGATAGAGACATAACAAACAAAACACCGATTGAGTTGGTTATCCGCGGAGGTTCCGTGTCTCGCACACTTCGCAGTTATAGTTATAGTTTCGTCGTACACACTCTCGAGTCTATAATAACGTAACCCAACTTTGGAACAGTCCGCAAATAATAATTTCTTAGTAATTCGCGTCGTACGCCGTCAAATCCAAATAAAGTGCAATGGAAACAGCCGGTGGTATAGCCGAAACATTTAGAAATGGGACGTTCTTAGTTACCGGGAGTACGGGATTTTTGGGGAAAATACTCGTGGAAAAATTACTCAGGTCTTGTTCCGTGAAAAATATAGCGATTCTCGTGAGGAGTAAAAAAGGATTGGACCCCAGTCAGAGGGTTGCAGATATCTACAAACAAGCTGTAAGTATACAATATAATATATAAATACGTTTTGTTTGTCATTAAATAATTTACATGTTACACGGAGGTTTTTTACCGTATTTATGTGTACTACCTTTTTATGTAATATCTACAAAATATATAAGTACTATAGTCTAACAAAAATATAATATTAAAAAATAATATTAATAGACACGAATAGATCAATTAATATGATATTTAAATTCCAAGGCAGGTATAATATCTTTATTTCTCTAATACAATAAATAAATCAATCAATAAATAATAAACGTAAAAAAAAAAAAACTGAATATGAACATTATATGTTATTATTAATCATTTAATTAAATATTGACAACGAACAATAGACTTAAATAAAATGTAAACAAATTATTTCAAATAACGTTTTTCAAAAATATAACTCTTGTGCTTTTTTTACGTATAGAACTTCACATATTATTATTTCTATCATGTCTAAACACTATAGTCATTAACTATTTAAAATTGAATAATTTTATCATTATCCGGTCTAATGTATGAAACTTGAAAAACATTTTAGAGAACATAACTTATGAATTTTGTATAATTTATTATTTAAATAAAAGTATGTTTAAATCATTTCTATATCCTATGAATTGTATTATTTCTTGTAGCGATTCATTTTTGTTTTGTTTTTTTTTTTTTTGATCTAACCTATTCTACAAAGAACTTATAAAACAGATATACATTTTTTTGAAAATTTAAAATTTAATGTCATACAATCTATAAAATATTAATTGAGTAATTACATTTTTATACTGAATAAGACTTACAAATTAGAACACTTATTTGCAATAGTGGGCAAGTTAAGTTAATTTAATTAAATTGCCTTCAGTTAAGTTAAAAGTTACCAAAGAAAAAAAATTTAACCAGATAAGCTTTAAGTTAATAAAGAAAATAAAACTAACTTATCTCAGTTAAAAAAAAGTTAATTTTTTGGAAGGTACAATATTTTTAGCTCATAAGCTACCATAGTATTTTGTTACACACAAACATATACCAAGACATTTCACTGTGTAAAAAATTAGATTATTATAACATATAATTCGAAAATAAATTACCAAAATCTTGAAATGGTCGACGAATTAGTATTGCCTAATTGATTACGCATGACTCGAAAAGAAAATTAACTTAACTGCAAGACAATGATAATTAACTATAAAAATTTGAGTTACAACAATAAACATTTTAACTGAATAATATAATAAGTTAAAAACAAAAATAATTAGCTACTTAAGTTAAAAAGTTAAAAAAAATTAACTTTTTAACAAGTTAATGCCACCCTTTGCTTATTTGTATGTTGATAATTAATACTTGATAATATAGTTGATAGTGTTATTGAATATTTCAGATGTATTAACTATTAGGAGTCAAGGCATTAATATAATTATAAAAATGTTTCTTAAATCAGAATATATTAAACACATTTCAAACTTCATTAATGCCATTATACTTTTGTATAAAGTGATCAGAGTATCAGGACAATATTAATATATTTAAGTCTAGCTTAAGTAATTATGATTTATGAATAAATAAAATAAAATAAAATATTATTGTATTTAGTACTTCATAGCTTACTGAAGTTGTTAACTTAACAGCCGCTAAAGCTAAACTAACACTATAACTAACCAGCTGATTCGAGGATGTTTAAAAATAGCAAAATCCGAACTATGAGATCTAAAAATTTCATATTTTTTACATCAGTCAAGTGAATCGTGCGGAAAATGACAATTACATTGTATAGGTAATGTATATAAGTACTACAACTATAGTGCGATACCCAATAATCCGTTTTTCGTTCTTGAACGAGTAGGTATTTATCTATAAATTAACTAAACCTATGGTGGATTAATTTAATCAATTAATTCTAAATCCTAACCTAACCTAACCTAACCGTACTGAAATCCGATAAATAAAAAAAAAACTAAATTTAACCATTTTTACATTACAAACATCTTTAAAACAAATTGAGCCAAATCGAACCAGCCATTTTCGATTGAAGAGGCAACGACAATTGTCCAAGCTCCATTTTAGATTCTGAGTGGAACGATGAATGTATTGATTTTAAAATGATGTGTGATTTTTTTTTTTCATTGATTTTTGTGTCGTGTACACAATAAGTAGTCGAAATAATACTTCGATTTTCAACTTCATTATCTTGTTTATGATTGGAAAGTGAATATCGTTGGTGCATTGGAGAGGTCAAAATTTAAAATTACCAGTAATTTTCAAAAGCGCCAAGAAAAACGAAAATTACAATTGAAAAATATTAAAAATTCTAAGTCACGGTTTTTTTTTTATAATTATTTAAAGTTCAAAAATTGACAAAATATGGAAAAATCACGAAAATTAGCAAATTCTTTTGAGTTAAGAATTCGTAAAAGATTTTCTTTTTAAATCTAAGTATTTAAAATATAATACAAGATTCCTTATAAGATTATTTACCTTCAGCAAAAAAAAAAATGTCTATAAGAAAGTCAAATTAAATTTTTATGAATGTTTGAAATTTAAATGTTTACAACATTGGATATTCACTCGATTCCTCATGTAGCGATTTCTTTATTTTGTTGTAATTCGAAAACGAATAACTGTAGATACATTACAATTTCACTGAATGTTTATATTAGCATTTATAATACACCATACAATTTTGAAAATGTTTTGACTCTTTTTGAACTGTTTACGGAAATTTTCAGTTTTCAATTGTTTTAGTTTTTTTTTTCTATAAATATCAATTAAGTTTTATCTGTTTTGCCAAAAAATGTAAAATTTAATACAAGGCTCCTGATATATTGTTACAATATCAGTTGAAAAATATTAAAAATACATAGGCAGCATTTTTTTTTATAAGCATTTAAAGATCGAATTTTGACAAAATTTATCAAATTTAAAATTGAATAATTATTTTGTAGTTAAAAATTTATAAAATGTTCAACTTTTATATCGAAGGATTGAAAATTTAAAACAATATTCCACATAAGTAGTTAATTCTGTTAACAAAAAATCTAAAAAAAATACAGAAGGACAGGTTATTTTTATAGTAATTTTAAGTTCAAATTTGCACGAAATTACATAATAAAATATTAGTATCAGGGTTTGTTGTTGATGTATAACGCGTTATAAGTACCTACTGGACATTGTGATATGATTAATTTTGAATTTATTATATGTACCTACCTATTATAGGTCAATTTTTTTGTAATACAATAGATGAGTATATAATATGTCTTATATTTAGACTGACATACCGTCTTGCTCGAAATCGTTTTTCGTATGCAATGATATTATATCATTGAATTCAAATTTAATACCATCCATTATACAGTGATCCACTTGTAACTATTACTGTACAGCAGAGCATCTTTTTTAAATTGAATACCTGCATATAATATATTATTACATATTATAATATTTTTTTTTATTTTAATACTATTTTCAAAAGCCTAATAATTAACATCACACGCAAACTTACCACACCTATACGGCTACCTATACCTATAATCACGTTAATTACAATTTTAATTTTGAAAAAGAGTGAGGTTAAAAACATAATTTTTGCATCAACGATACAACTTGATAATTGGGGAACTGGATACTTGATAACTGGATACACTTCATGTTATTATAATAAGTATTAATACTTGGACATTTAATTTCACAAATTATAATTCATTGTTTTGAGATTTGATGTGATAGTACTTACCAATTCATTTACTGTCACAATATTACTTTTATGTTCGTTTTCCTCAACGGAACTATAATAAATCAATGAAATATTGAATATTATAGTAAATGAATATTTCGATAATCAACAATTAATAATTCATTAGTAATTAATATATCCAAAATCATCCCGGTAAAAATTTGTTCATCATACTATATTCCTTATAAAATCTTATTAAATAGTAAAATACGAGTAGTAAAATTATAAAACATCCTTGTCAATAATATAGGCTGACACACCACTCATTTCCGTTTAGAATTTACTTGTTAAATATTAAATATAAATAATAATAACGAATTCAAATTTAACACATCCATTACAGCTGAAATAATATTTTATTTTTATTTCAATAGCTTTTCGAACGACTTCGTAATGAAAAACCCGATTTTATGGACAACATTAAAGTCATCCATGGGAACATCGAAGAAGAATCATTGGGTTTATCGACAGCAGATCGTAACTGGATAGTGGAAAATGTGAATTTCGTTTTTCATTGCGCAGCTACGGTCAAATTCAACGAAGCCCTGGAGTTGGCAACCAAAATAAACATTCAAGGAACCAACAACCTGTTGACATTAGCCTCGCAGATGAAAAATCTTAAGGTACAAATTCGCAGTTTGCACGACTACGCGCAGTACAAAATATGTATAATAATAACAGTATATTATTATGTATCATATTACCTTAGTATAATAGTTATGATACGAGTGCAGTGTACAAAACTGGTTTATTTTTGTGTAAAATACAGACTAAAGTCATACTGCAGAAAGCAGTTGCATAAAATTCTGTGCATTTAATGAACAGGTTGTCATAATTTATCATTTCGCAGGGTTTTGTGCACGTGTCGACGGCATATTCGCACTGTCCAAGGATTGAGATCAGAGAACAATATTATCCGACTCCGGTCTCGGCCAAGGAGCTAAACAATTTGCTGGGGTCAGACGATCAGTTGGAATCTAAGTAAATATATTTAATAAAGTATAACGGCGTTGGTGATGGATATTTTTTTTCGTATAGTAATATTATTAATTTGACTTAAATAATAGAATTTTAGAAAATTGGCCGAACACGTACACTTTTACAAAAGCAATCACTGAAAATATGATATCGACAAACGAAAACCACTTGCCCATTTCCATTTTTCGTCCATCGATTAGTAAGTGTTTATTTGATCGATATACTAATATTATTTAATTAATCTGTAGGTCATATTTCATATTAAACGATCTTTTTCTTCGATCATTAGTTATAATAATCATGTTTAAATTATTTATGCTTTCGTCAACGTGGTCGACAATAATTACTGTTTGTATATTTTTATTCTGCCGGATTTATATAATGGATAATTTATTACAGTTATCACTGTTGTGTACTGGAGACAAGCTTTATAATAAAATATATAGAATATATATTTAAAACCCAGTACTATGATTACGGTCAGGAAAAGGATTTAGCATGGTTTAAATATACAAGATTATTGCAATTGTACCCCCCACTACATCATTTTATCACGTTAACAAATTAAAATGGAAGCGTAAAGGGACGACCTATACTGGCTAATTGTACCTATGATATATGTATACTAAGACATGGACTGTACCCTTAGGCTGCAATTTTATTTTTATTCGATAACAATATATAGGCTATGTGCAATAACCTTGAATATTAATTAAACCATGGGCTTTAGCAAGAATACATTAAAGTGATCACCTAAATTAGGTGATTAGAATTTTGGTATAGTAAACACATCCGGCTAGCGAAATCACATATAACGACAAAAGATCAAATGGCAGGATTATCATACAATAGTGCGTATTGGCAAAATGAGCCAATCATCTTTTGGGTATATAATATTATTATACATATACAG
The DNA here is from genome assembly GCA_016617965.1 of Macrosiphum rosae. NCBI lineage: Eukaryota > Metazoa > Arthropoda > Insecta > Hemiptera > Aphididae > Macrosiphum > Macrosiphum rosae. The sequence continues at coordinate 51,804 of WHPZ01590829.1, forward strand.
TGTTTGAGTAATTAATGTGTATACATAAATATAAATGAGGATACACATTATTTTCAACCATCATATACTGTCGATAGCGTTGTTAAACAAGATGTCCACAGTACTGCTAAGAAGGTAATATAAACATAAAAATAACCTAATCAAGGATTGTTCAATGGCATTTTCTGGACGCCGTGAGAACTTAGCCCACAGGAATGGGATGACATAATAATTATCACTAGGAAAGGGTAAACTACAATGCAGGAGAAATACGAGCAGAGTAGAGTCAGACGTGATACGCGATTTGCGAGAGCCCCGACAAGCGTTATTGTATTTACAAGCAAATTTCACTACATGTTTTAAGTGTCGAATAACAAATTAATAACAAATAATTCAACTCGTGTTATTATTCTGTCATCCGAACGGGCGGTTCCATTTTCCTCCAAAAATGAGATACCGTTTTCCTCCACTGACCATTTTCTTCCAAAAAAATAAAAAATAATTCTTGACCATTTTCCTCCACTTTCCATTTTCCTCCAATAAATAATAAAGTAGGTAATATAAATAATTTATACATACCAAAAAAAAAAAAATTGTCAGGTATCATGTTTAATACAAATAAAATAGTTTATATAAATAATTTATATTTTATATTCCGAACACTTCAAAATGAACTCTGTACTTGGGATCACTATACATTACGTACCCATCACGTTGAATGTTCAGTGTTAAGTTCTTAAAACAGAATAACTTTCTGTAGTCATAACGTTTTCTTGAAAAAAATGTGATCCCGTTTACAACTTCTGAAGTTGCGGTCACTAAACACCTGGCCGAATTACCGATATGAATGAAATGTCGAATAATCGAAAAAAAATTCTATTCGCGTAGTTTTCGAACCGTGCACTAGATTTTATCGGTGAGATATCGTTTCCATAGTGCAACAACAAATTGTTTACGATAAAAGTGGAGATATCCACTTAAAGTCTAAATGTTAGGCAGGTACTACAAAATATGGCTAGAACATTGAAAGTAAGTCCGACCGCAAAATTCTGACCACCACATTAACTCAGCTATTGTCAATATACTATACTTATATAGGTAATAGTAAATAAGTAATATCTTGCCATCTTTGTTTATATTGTTATACTTCACTCAGGCAAAAAAATCAAGTAATTTATTTATAATTATATATACCCAACATAAATAGGATATAGTGCGATATGAATCGTATTGCATGACGTGCATCCAAAATTAAATTAAGGAAAATCCGTTTAATAAAACGGGCATGGACCAATTGCGCCAAAACAAAATTTATATTTTACGGTCAATACACAAATTGTGCTTGTATTCAAATTTGCCTTATGGCTACCTTCAGATTTAGAAATATTGTTGTTCGATCAAATTCCATCAATATCAACATAAACCCACTAAAATACTTGAAAATTAAAAACGTACCTATTTATTGATCAATTGATTATTGGTTATAATCAGTGTTGGGGAAATATAAAATATAAAATATATAAAAAATCATCTGGATAAGATAACAGATATTTCATTCAACATTTATCTATATAAGATAATTTTTTTTTATCTAGATAAAAAAATAAATAATTTGTTTTTAAATTATATTATAAATAATATATAATATTACAAATAATATAATTTATTACTTTATTAGTAATTATCAATTAGGTAATATTTATTAAATAATAAATCTTTAATGTCATTTCTTAACTAAAATAATATACAATTTTAATTTTTAATATAACTTACATAAAAATAAAATAACAAAATAAAACTGACAATGTTTCAGTAAACGTTTCTTCTTTTAACTGTAATAATATTGGAATTTGGAATCACTACTCGTTCTTGTAAATTATTGGCTATTTCAGTATTTAAAAATTTTGTTATTGTTATATTATTTGTCGAGATAAATTACCACAGATCACCATTACATTTATCTAGATAAGATAATTCAAGAAATAATTTTATCTAGATAATTCTCAACACTGGTTATAATACATATTACATTTTATAACGGTATTGGGAATTTTATGAAACCTTATTATTATTATTATTACGGACATTTGAAGTATGCATTTGAGTGATGGAAGAAAACAAGTTATCATTATCATAAATTTTATATAATTGACGATAAAAAAGGAACTTGTTAAATGTGAAGAAAAAAATGCATTATTTATTTATATTATATTATGTATTAAGCATTAATACTCGCAAAAAATCGCTTAGTGTAATCATTCATTATATAATTATAATTTAAACTATCTAATCACTTTTCCTTATTTAGTGTAAAATGTTTTAGAGCGCTATTGGTATATATGAAAAGGTCATTTTAAGCGCAATTGCGGGTAAACTCTCAATAAAACGACCAACAACAGTTGTTAAACAGTTACTGTTTTACATAACAACTAAACAGATTACCTACCTGTATTTTTTTTTTTTTTTAAATATGCACAAATAGTACATAGGTATATAAATTAATTATAGTTATATGATATTACTAGCTGTCACCCGCGTGATCCACCCCCATGGATAGTTGTCTGCAAATTGTGGGGCTGTTTCATGGGTCCATACAAATCCTGTCTATCTATCTTGCAACGATTTTGATTATATTAAAAGAGTATATTAATTAAGCTATGGTTTAACTAGCTATAATACGATGTGTATATGCCCAAGCAGTGGTGTACACACGAGGGGATAGATTTTTTCACCAAATAAAAAAAAACTTAAATATATTTTTACAAATTATATGTCACAAATATAATATATACCTAAAATATATATTATATTTCATATAATATACCCTCCCACATTTGAAATGTGTGTGCACCTAAGCTACCTGCGTTCATGTCTGTTTAAATAAAATATGAATAATAACTCAAAAATCATGGTCTAATTATATATACTCGTAAAATTGTATTATTGTGTAAGTATTCAATACTAATACAATTTGTTTTTATAATATTTTACAGTCGGGTGCACGACATCCGAACCGGAACCAGGATGGTTGGAAAACATGAACGGGCCCACAGGAATATTAACAGGTGTCATGGTCGGATTCTTGAGAACGATCAACATTGACACAGACAAAGTAACCGATATAATCCCAGCGGATTATACTGCCAACGCACTGATCAGTGTTATGTGGGATACTGTAAAAAGGTAAATGATCATAATATTACATTATAACAATAATTAATAATATAATATGAATGAAGTCATACAATTTGTATCATGAAGTGCTGCTAACAAAACATTATTTTAGCACCACAATAGTCATTATATTCCATGTAAAGTTAAATTAAGACAAAGCCTTCAACCAAAATAAAAAAATAAAAATTATTTTATTAATTCGCTAATTTTGTGGAGGTAAATGTTATTCTTGTGGGCCATGATATTAGGATAAAATTCAATCAAATGTGTGTACCTACATAGAATAATATAATATTTGACTTCGTAGTTATAAGAGTAATGAGAATATTAATAACCAATATAACATGATAATATTATATGATAAACTTGCACCCAGTGCTCGAATTGGGAACAATTAAGTATAGATTTTTCAAAATATTTCCCTAACACGAAGACATAATATATAGTGCAGAGCCATATGATAAAGTCTATTATAATATTTTGTATTTTGTGTACGCGCGTTGCTATAATATATAATTTAATAATTTCGATAATTTGCAGACATGAAGACTGCGATTACACAAAATATGAACAACCAAAAATCTACAATTACGTTTCAAGTGCTGATAGACCGTTGACGTGGAAAGGATATATTGGAGGAATTGCTGAACATTACGAAGTGGCACCACCTTTGCGGTCAATGTGGTTCGGGTTTTTCGTTGGGCACACCAACTTGTGGATCGGCATGGTTTTGAAATTTCTCCTGCACCGGATACCGGCAGCATTTGTCGACTTTTTTTTAATCATAAGCGGAAAAAGTCCCAAGTAAGCGACTTATTGTGTTATTTGTTTTGTAACATTGTTGTTACGGTGGTAAAACCCGAAAGCCATCTTCATCAAAATATATATACCTATATATATTATTAATTGTATGTTATATCATTGATTATTGCGTTAGCAAATTAACTAATATTATTAACACTTTATAAGCTAATAGCATACACAAAATATATCGGAGTTACTTTTGTTTCTTTTTGTCTCGTAAGAGTTATAACTTCAAGTTAAATAGAAAAACGTATCTAATACCATCACTCAAATTTTACGGTAAATATGATTTTCTGCAGAAACCCCGAACGAATTGTTTTGTCACACCCTGTGACTTCTGTAATCTATGATGTATTATATTGTAATAGCGTTTTGATAATTTATATTTCTAATTTAACTCCAAGCTTACAAAATAATAACCATATATTAACAACAATTATATTTCAACGTGCATAATGCGTGTTATAATGTTATTAATATTATTATAATTTAAAATTTTTTTTGTACAGAATGTTGAAAATGTATGCGAAAACAGAATATATGACGGGTTTAATTAAGCTGTTTACTACGACCCAATGGAAATTTGACAACAGCAACACCGTCAAACTGTTATCGTCACTAAGCATAGAAGACCGGGACCAATTTGAGTTCGACATGGTCAATTTTGACTGGAAATTATATATAAAAAGCTATTACTACGGGATTAGAAAGCATATACTGAAAGAAGAAATGAGTAACCTGGACAAAGCGTTGTCTAAAAACCGGAAGTATGTATTTACCTATATGCACGAATATAATATTTAGTGTATAGTTTGTTTATAATGAATAATTAAGTATTTCATAATGTATACTAAAAAAAAATCAAATATCGAGCATATCCATACTAGAATATTTGAAAAAAAAACGTATTACTTATAATATTATACAAAAGTCCACAGTAAATTGTACAAAAAATTATAGTTTTTTAAATCCGTATACATAATTAAAAGCTAAAAGTTAAAAGAAACTGTTTACATATAATATTCCCATTGTCTCATTGTTTATAATATACGGTTATCGCTGCAGTGGCGTATTTACGGGGGATCAATTTTATCAATCTCACCCCATAAGCTGTCTATAATAGGCAAAATTTTTCTTAGTCCTAACGAAGGACGTCTAACTTTAAAAGCGGGACTACTAAATAAAATCATACCCCACCCCCCTGACAAAAACCTAAATACGCCACTGTATCGCTGTATATTCGTCTTCACGGTTATTTACAAATTCAAAGCACTATTTTTTTTTTGTCAAATTTGTTTTTATTTGTACAATCTGTATAAAAATAAAATTACAATAAGTACAATGGAGGGGTGATACAATTATAGGGCAAAGGTTGGCTTGA